>JAVSBS010000517.1:159791-176817 GCA_033124195.1 Coracias cyanogaster | reverse complement strand
AGGGCCCCCACCTCATTCATCAGTGGGCCTACATTGCCTCTAGTGTTAGTTTTATCTGCAATGTACTTGAAGAAGCCCTTTCTGTTGTCCTTGACCTCTCCGGCAAGGTTTAATTCCAAGGAGGGCTTAGCTTTCCTAATTGCCTTCCTACATCCACTGACAACAGTCTTATATTCTTCCATGATCTGTGGACTCTCTCCTTCCACTTGAGTTTGCCCAGCAGTTCCCTGTTTAACCATGAAGGCCTCCTGGCTCCCTCTCTTGATTTCCTACCTGTTGGGATGCTCTGATCTTGAGCTTGGAAGAAGTGATCCTAGAATGCTAACCAACTGTCTTGGGCCCCTTTACCTTCTAGTACCCTGTCCCATGAGATTTTCCCTAGGAATTGCTTGAAAAGGACAAAGTTGACCCTGCTGAAGTCCAGAGTTGTGATTCGGCTTGGTATTCTGTTCCTGCCACACAAGATCCTGAACTCCACCATCTCATGGTCGCTGCAACCACGGCTGCCCTCAACCGCTTCAATCAGACCCTTCTTGTTAGTGAGTATAAGATCCAGCAGCGCTCCCCTCCTAGTTGGCTCACCTACCATTTGCATCAAGGAGTTATCATCAATGCACTGGAGGAACCTCCTGGCCTGCGAATGGATGGCTGAGTAGGTCTTCCAGCAAATATCTGGGTAGATAAAATCCCCCATGACAACCAGGACCTGTAATTGCTAGGCTGCTATCAGCTGCCTCATCAGAAGGCCTCATCAGCTTCCTCATCCTGTTCAGGTGGCCTGTAACAGATATCCACAACAGCATGCTAGCCTGCCCCTTAATTTGCGCCGACAAACTCTCAACTTGCTCCTCATCTGCCCCTGGACAGAACTCAATGCATCCTAGTTGCTCTCTCACACTTTGCCTTGCTGGCCTGTCTTTCCTGAAAAGGACATAGCCATCCATGACCACATTCCAGTCATGTGAGCAGTCCCACCATGTTTCTGTAATTGCCACCAGATCATAACCCCCTGACCACACACAGAATTCTAACTCCTCTTGTTTATTGTGCATGCTGTGTGCATTGGTGTACAGGCATTTCAGAGATCAAGCTAAGTACATTGACTTCACCCTAGCGGGGTGGGAGACCTTCTGGTCTTCTTTAATACTAGAATACTGCCCCACCAGTGCTAACACAGCTACAACCTCATCCCCCTTCAAATCTAGTTTAAAGCTCTGTGAATGAGCCCTGCTAATTCTTGCCCTGGAACCCTTTTCCCCGTGTAGCAAGCCCTTCCCTTGCATTACTGTCAGGTCTAATGTTTTATAAAACCAGCCATGGTCAAAGATCCCGAAGCCCTGCCAGTAGCACCAGTGACAAAACCATTTATGGACTGGATCCTTCCATTCCATCCCATATCATCTCCTGAAAATGGAAGGAGGGAAGAGAAAATAACTTACACCCCAGAATCTTTCACCACCCATCCCAAGGCTTGAGGTGGGTCCTCAGAGCCTCTGAAATTCAGACCCCACCTTGCTGCTGTCTGCTTTTTGTGGGCCTTAGCAGCCACCATTCTGCAAAGCACCTCTAAGAACAGTGCCGGTCAGCAATGGCTGGATGGGCAGGGGGACCACCCCACACAGCAAAGGCAGGAGACAAAATGGAGAGCATGTATTAACTGAAACCACTCTGCATCTCGGCTTCTGTTTGAGTGTGGAGCTACAGCACTGACAACAGAGGAGTAGGCATCCAAAAGATTTCACAACTTGTATTGCTGGGGCAATAGGCTCTTACAAGGAACAGAAGAAGGGGGGACCTGTTAAATTATCCTAGCATAAATGCCAGGTCTCAGCAGGAATGACCCAAACGTGCATCTTGCTCCCACTGTGTTTAGTGCTTCATAAATCAACATAGATATTGACA
Organism: Coracias cyanogaster; assembly: GCA_033124195.1. Lineage (NCBI taxonomy): Eukaryota > Metazoa > Chordata > Aves > Coraciiformes > Coraciidae > Coracias > Coracias cyanogaster. Next base: position 174,915 of record JAVSBS010000517.1, on the reverse strand, counting down.
GTTCCTAAATCCTTCATACTAAGGCCAGCAAACTTGAGGCCTTAGCAGAAGAAGTGAGTCAAGCAGAAAGAATCAATCCTGAAGATTAACAGCCAAATCTGGCAGTCCTTCAACACCCATACTCTATCAAAACTCCCATCAAAATCGATACAGCTTTAAAATGGGGACTCAATCATACTATAGCCCAGAGTAAGGGGGCGGCTAATTATCACAGTCCCGGAGCAGACCAGAGTCGCTGTAAAGGTCCTGATGCCAGTCATCACCCAGAGTTGTGAAGCTCATGCATGTCTAACTCTTGTGCGTGCACACTCAGCCCTACGCTGGCCTCCCTCTTATTAGAGTAAAAGCTCAGTATCATAAGCCTATGTGTAAGTGGTAGGAACCATCCCTTTTGCCTGTAGTGTAAGGTGCAGGACTTTGTTTGATATAGCTGTACCAGCTGGGTTTACCCATGCTCACAAACAAGAAGAGGATGTAGCAGTGCTCAGGTGCAGGTTGTCCCACTTTCCTGCTACCTGCAGTCCAGGAAAGTGATGCTCAAAATTGATGGGGCTTCATGCTTCCTGGTGCATCCATTGCAAAGCCCCGTGTGACCTAGCTGTAAGGAAAGAAATGCAGGATCAAGGCCCTACTCCCTTCTTTATGCTTCACAGGTCATTTTCCACATGCTTCCTCAGATGAAGTGGATGTCCTCTGAATGGAATGTAACAACATGCTCTATTTGGAGACAGTGTTAATGCACAGTGGTTGGGATTACCATTGTGGGCAGCGATTGCCATGGAAATGGTCACAAAAGCAACGTTTCAGTGGGAAAAGCCAAAGAGGCTCATTGCAGAGCAAATCCAGGGAGATCAGTACAGTCAGCACAGAAGATCCTAGGAGAGCAGCTGCGCCTAATAAGAAGGGGATGAACACCCCTTCCAGAGATGCACAGCAGAATCTCATATCCCCACTGCTCTAAATCACCTGGGTAAAAACCTGTTAATTTCACAGCCGAAGTTTGGGGTTGGAATGGTCTAATTCAGTGGAGAATATCTGTCTGGGGATATAATCCCTCTGAGTGCAATGCAATTGCAGGGGGCAATTTCCAAGAAGAAAATTGTGCAATTTTGGTGGTATCACATTCATACTTGAAGTAACCCAGACAATGTCGAGTGTTAAGACAAATGCAGGGGTGTTTTCACTTAAACCTTGACTCTAAACACGTCCTGCAAAAAGAATATATCCAGAAAGTCCACCATCTGCTAATGTACACAGGTAGCTTTGAAGTGAAATCAGGAGAAAAAGGTACACTGTAAACAGAGGAAACGTCGGAGAAGTGAGCAGCACAAGCAAGAATGACACCCACCTCCTGAGAATGCGTCTGTTCCCTCTCACGTGCAGTGTGTACATTCTTCTGGGAGGTTTGCAGTTCCCACATCCTGCTTTTGTACTCTTTAATGTTTTAGCAGCTGAGTGACCTCACTGGCATCTCTGCCAACAATTGCAAAGCAAGACGCTGGGCATCCCCTCCCCCTCTCCCTGCTAAGGACTCGGTGTGTGGGGGACACCTGCTATTCTCAAGGATAAGGTGGAATCACTGGGCAAATACCCGCTGTGATATAACTCTGCTTTCATGCTTTCTTTAATGTCCCTGAAACACATAGTGCAGGCTGTGCCTCACCAAGACAGCAAAAGCATAGGCATTCAGCATATATTATTTAGAGGCTGAGGTTTTGGCCTCCAGGGCCTTGCTTTGCTGATGATAATTCACTTGACAGGGTGATTTCTTCCCTAAATGATTCAGCATATCACATCCCTTTTGTCCTGCTTACTCAAGGAGAAAATAACTAACTGAAACAAATAGCTTGTGGGGTGAGCCCAGAATGGCAGGGCTTGGTTCCCTCACAAGGTGACCTTGCATAGGGCATGCAGCCCTGCAAGAAGGTTGTTCCCGGCCGTGCTGCTTTTACCCAACGTGGCAGTACCCTGCCTTTCTTTCAGGGCTGTGACTGCCCCTGTGGCCAAGTACGGTATTGCTGCCCTCTGACCCGGTGAGCAAGAGTCGGGACAGGCCTGCCCAGCCCTGCTAGCGTGATTTTCCATGTCCATGCACCAGTGTGCACCTAGAGCCCCATGGATACACCTAGCAGCTTTCAATCTGGATGGTGCTGGGGGTGGGCTGGGAGCAGCTGGTGTAGAGAGATATATATATATATATACACACCCTATTATCTGCTCTATGGTTGTCTCTAGAGAAGGAAGAATATAGAGCTGGCTCCACTGCAGCAGGTGAGCTGCTCACACTGTCCAAGTTCTGTCCAGGAGCCTTGGATTTGTCAGTCCTAAACTGGTGCACTCTCCCACTGAGCTCTGCCTTGCTTTCCTATGCCTTGATGTCTGCACAGATTAGACCTTTTGCAAAACTAGTATTTCGAGAAAAAACACATTCCCCCCTTTCCTGCCACCTCCCAAAAGACCAATGCAGAAATACTTGTGCGAGCAACTTTAAGTGTAAATGTATGTGCCCTGGAGCGGCCTCATCCAGCACTAAGCAACTCAGACATTTTGAAGCCTGGGGCTCTTGGGAGCCCAGCTTTGGCACTGTATTTTTGCAAACATTGGTTTCTAGGCTGTGTTTAATAATTCCCGTTAGATTTATCTCCACAGGTGACCCAGATTTGGAAAGTCTCTTTGTTTCAGATTGTTATGCACATATTTAAAGATGGGCTTAATGGCTTTCTCAGATCAGAGCCCCTTCAAACTGTTTTGTTACTGAAGAAGGAATGATTGCCTGCATTTGAAGTAGTTGTGCAGGTCACACCAAGCTTGTCAACAAGGTGCAAATTCATCTAGGGATTCTCTTGGTTGCTGCTTAGCCACTTAAAACGTACATCTGACATAGCCAGCATATTTTTTTTTTTGCTTTTAAAAATACCTGTTAGAGTAGGCATGCAACATTGAAGGCTTCAGCCTGTCTCATGTGATTCCTCATCCCTACACAGTGGAAGGATGAAGGGACAGGACAGCATCCTCTTTGTATGGCAGCTTGCTCCTCACAGCCACAGAGTCTCCAGCTTTGTCACATTTCCTGCAGTTTTAGAGAACTGTGCCAGACTGAGGCATCAACTACGAGAGGTGGAGGATGGTTAGCTGTGTCCTCTTGCCTCACTTTAAATGTAAATTTGAATCTGGATATTTTACATTCAGTTTAGTCTTTGAATTAAATGGATGGTTCTTCCTCTCACCTCATATTCCCTCTGACTATTTTCCACAGTTATACAATGAACTTGTTACGCAGTGATACTGCTGTGCTCCAGATTCTTTCCCTTCATATGATATTTCAATTAGACTTATTACCTGGCCTGATGCCATTACTTAACTGTTTCAAGGTGTGGGTGGGAGCCTTTACACATTCCCTAAAACAGTACATTTGAAAATCTAAACAGCTAATACTCATGCCAAAATATTGCTATACCCATTGCTCATCTTTCCATGAAGATAGCTACCAGATATACACTGGTGTGACAACTGGCTGCAGGGTGTGTTTGGCAAAAAGGGTAATCTGTTAGTCAAGTTGAGAAATGAGCAGCAGAGACTATCAGAATAGAGGGTTTTTACAGTTCTTCTGAAAAATTGTAAAGTAGCTGATAGTGTAACTTCACCTTCACAAACTCAATTTATTTTTAGTTTTGCAACTAACATAAAATGTCTCACAGATAATACCCAATGAGAGAAGAGGAAGAGAGGGGGAAGTCAGGATGAGGAAATTATGAGGTTTTATAGCAGAACATCCTTTTTCAAAAGGATGCAAATGATGCAGAATGTATTATCTCTTTTGCCAGAAAAGCTTGGACACCACAAATCCCACATCCCAAGGAAGGAACTGCCATTTGAGGAGATAATTTGTCTGCATAGTCCTTTTTCCAGTTATATTTTTTATTATATACAGTTGAACAAATATTCTCTGGGGCAAGCCCCGGGCTCATGCTTTAACCAAGAGCCTGTGGAGTCATCCTCTACATGAAATACTTCAGCAGTCCGAAGTAAAAAGTACAGCTGCAATCCCATGAGAAGGGATTGAGTTTGTGTTCCAAGTACTCATAGCCTAGTAGAAAACTCACCTAAAAGAAGTTCCTGCTTAAAGTTTACCAGTTCTGAGTAGGATTTGAACCAGTCTCTTGACATTCAGAGAAGTGTACTTAGACACTGAGCTACTGAACAAGAGGAGAATAACAACACCATTGCATCCTCAAACACTTTTCTGAATCTCAGTCTTTGTCTCCTCCTTGTATAGATTTTTTAAAAAATTGAATTAAGTGAATTTTTTGGAAAGGGAAAAGAAGTAATTTTGTTAAACAGGACAATAAGTCTGATCTAAACCAATTTTTAAAATGAATGACTAAATTAAAAAAAAAATCAATTATTCATTTGGCCCTAATCATGAAGATATTTCTTTAACTCATCATTTTCTACAGTTACAATGTTCCAGTAAATTTACAGGTGCAAATTTAACTGTCTAAATCAGCATCCTGATTCTTTGTCATGGCTACAGAATTGCTGAGAAAGCTGTAACTTCTTTGGAAAATTGGATTAGATTCAGGGACTGAAATATGTGAATTTAAGTATATAGCTAAGCCTGAAAATATTAGCCTACAGGAATAAACATTGCATTTGTGTGCCTTTTTGCACATTTATTCAACACAAAGCCATTTTTACATGTGCATTTTTTGGCTAACTCAGAATATTTCACAACCAGAACCTGGGGGAGAATGTGTAGAAGAGGGAGAAATAATTATGTTATGGCTGTCCTTGTGAGTCTTAGGTTCAAAACCACCGTCACTTTTGCTTTTCAATGCCAAGAAGCTTACAAAAGCCATTTCAGATTGTAACAATTCACTGCAAAATTGAAAACATATTCATCTGACTCCACCCCACAACAAGATAACCAAATACAAATTTCAAATGCAAAAGCATTAGAAAATGTGTACACAGCCTCTGCAGTTCTACGCATGCTATCCACTGCTGACCTACCCTCAAATATTTAACTCAGGCAAAATTAAGAATAACTGGGACTTTTTGATCCGCCTGTGGGCAGGTCTTAAACTCAGGACTGCAAAGTGAGTCTGTAAAGTGTTTCCTAAATAAACTATGACATTGTCTTGAATTGAGCTGCATGAGTATGAAGCTAGATGAACTCAGTATAGAATAACACCAACTGCTTCTTTAATAATTCTCTCCAAAATGGTGCAGTCAGGGAACAGTTTATATTAATCTTGGGATAATTGAATAATATTACTACTATTTCTACTACAAAGAGAGTGTAGATGAAAAAGAAAGTTTTATTTTGTTAAAACATAGTTATTTTTCTGTAATTTACATGCACCTTCTCTCTTTACAAAGGAAATTTGAGTTAATATCGTTCCCAAATAGTAACACATAAATCAGGATCTATTCCTGAGAGCAAGACCTAACAGTCTTATAAGTCTCTTTCCACATAGAGGCATTCCTTCTCAGTTTTAATCACACAAAAAGGAGTGACTATACAGCTATGGAGCAAGGAAGGAAACCTTATTGTACATATGAAAAAAAGACAGAGATACTTCAAGAAAAACTAGTTAAGATGAAAATCTCATACTTTTTTCTGCCATTTCACAAAACATACCCCTAAGCTGGACTATGGAATAAAATAAATATGAATCTTATTTTGTATTATTATAAAAACTTTCATCTCAGGAACTCATAAAGAAGTTCAGCAGTGACACTATGTCTTTGTGGCACTGGTAAGTATTACTGTCCCCAAGAGGCAGAGGGTGACCTTGGGAACCAGCCCGGGGCAAAGCATCTCTCTGTATTGAAATGGCCTACTACTCTGCTACTGACTACTACTGCTTCTGCCACTACCACTAATAGTAATAGTAATAGTAATAGTAATAATAGTCCCATCCTGAGGTAATAATAGTTTTCAACTGTTAGGATATTTTTGCAACACTTATGTTATGGCTTTTATCCATTTAACTGTAGTTTTTCTTTTTTTCTAAGCATTTAAACATGTCTAATGAAAACTTCTTTCAAGTCTTCTTAAAAAAACACAGTGCCAGTAATGGATATGGGCAGATCCAGGATTAGGACAGGCCCTTCTCCCCCTGTAGCCTGTGGCAGCTACTGGCTGTCAAGGCCAGCCCCTGCCCCAGATATGTGGACCTGTGGCCAGGGAGAAGGAACTCTGCACTGGGGTCTGAAGCTTTACAGGAACCCCACTCACACCTGGAGCAAGAGAGCGGGTGGGTGAGGGAGCCAAAGTGAGAGCAATGCACAGGGAGTGGCAAGTCCTTTGGAGACACTCTGCTCCTGTATTTCATGTGTCATCAAGGCTCTTAGAAGAGTTCTTCAATATCCACCAGAATTTTGCTTCAGGGACTACTAGAAAAGGTAGAAATTGACTCTAATTTGCAGTTGTGTTTTATTTTCAATTTCTGAAAAGAAATTGTAGAGAGTCATACAAGGCCAAGGAGTCTTCAACAAATACCTACTCCAGCCTCCCACACGATCAAAAAATTCCTGCTGTGCGTATCTTGCCCCAGCAAAACGTGAACTGTGCAACTTTTATAACAAGAGCTATATAGTGCTTCTTTTCTTTCAAGAGAGCCTTAAGGCAGACAGATTATGGATGGAGGCCTCAGAAATCTCTATGAGGTAGCACTTACTTGAGAAAAAGGTAAAGAAAAATGCCATCAGGCAGATCAGCACTTTGTCACTGTTTACTATTAAATGAGGAAGGAGCAGAAAAGATCAAAATTGCCAAATCAGTCACCTCCTAGTCCCAGGCAGATGCTTTATAGCTTCCTTGCACTTTGGCAACCCTTGCATGGCTTGTTATGTTAATAGCTTTTAATTGAATTCTATCTGTGGCAATGCCAGTGAAGGGCTTACTGTGTACAATTGAGTTACCAGGCTCTGCAGGTCTTTCAGATGTGACCAGATATTGTATCTTTTCCTGTTGTTCCCATCTGTAAACTTTAGGTTATCCATCAGTGCCAAAGCAGATAGTCCTTTAATGTAGTCTGTGTGGAATCAAATGTCTCTATTTCCTAGTAGCCTCAAAGTGACCCTGCTGGCCAATGGCAGGCAGGCTGCAGCTCACTCTGGAGAGCAGTCTTTCATCTAATAACCCCCAACACATGAAATACCAAACTAAAGAGTTGCTAAGTGTCGGCCAGTTGCTCTCCCATGTTACTGCAGAAACAGGTCCCCAGGTGTGCCATTTCATTGCCTTTCTCTTCCCTCTACCTGCAAGCACTATGTGGGCACAACATGCCTGGCCCAAAAGACCCTCTTCTGTCTGTGAGAGCCTTCACTGACGAACCTACACTGCCTGCACCTCTCAGACGCACACCTCAAACATGTTCCAGGCTGGCGGATCACGACACAGGCCAAATTTCCAGCTGGTCTGGTGAGGAAACTGGGATAACATAAGTAATGCGTTTCCTTGGCTCAGCACATGGGCTAACACTGTCTTTCATGTAGTTTGAACAGCCGGGCATGGGACGTGTTGGGCATGCTGCAGGCTTCTCCACAACCTCGGGCTTGTTCTCCTTGTGGGCATTTACAAACGATGTATGAACTATTCTGCATTCACTACAATAGAATACTGTCTAGCATCCAGCATAGTTTGTGAGTTCATGTTGCAAACAGCACCAACTACATGTAATAAACTAGCAGTTAAAATGTTAAAGTACCAGGAAGTCGGTGGGAGCTGTTTTCTTAAGACAAGTTCACCTTCTCCAGATTTCAGCTTCAGGCCTGTTTTTTAAAAGCCTGGCTTTCATTTCCTCAAAACCTTACAAAGTTGCAGGGCAGAAACAAACAAAAAAGCTATGAAAATAATGAAACCAGAGATGAGGGCATATTTTACAGCACATTGAACCATGAGCAAAAAGTGTAAATTAGGGAAAAATAAGAGACTACAGAGTGCTTATACAGTCAAACCAATGTTTTCCTGAGATCTGAAAAAAACCCCTCATAATAAATGACAACTCTCATCCCACAGCAAAGCAATAATTTAAAACTAAATTTACATTGTAATTAGCCTTTCAAAAATGCAAAGAACTCCAATATAGATGTCCATTAATAATCTCACTGCTGTCTGGAAGCCTGTTACACCCACACATGCTACATAATTAAACTCAGAGTTCCTCATTCATACAAACAGACAGTTATGAAGAACAGGTTGTTCCTAATTTGAAGGTAATGGATAAGTGAACCTCACTATAACTTCAGAACCTCACATTATCTCATTTAATGTTTTTCTTGTAACTTTGAAGATTTTATTTTAAGCTCAGTTTTGTTTTTCTCTTACAGCCATGACGTAGCATATCTATAACAGAATACAGTGCATGTTTGTATTTGAATGAAATGACACAGATGACTTTCAAAGCCATTAAAACTGCTTAAAATGAGCTCACCAGGTAACCTGTAATGTGTTGCATTTTTGATGTGACCACAGGGCTATTGTTCACATACATATAGCAGATAAGAGCTTGGACATTTGGAAGGCGTTAAACCTTTCTTTCTCCTCTCCAGGCCTAAGAAATTTGAATTTCCAAAGACAGACTTGCTAAGATTGCCTTCTCACACAGCAATGAGCCTAAGAAATGTCTTTGAGGTGGATCTGAAGGAAAGACATGAGGACAGTTTCCTACCCTTCTGTGGCCTGAGTAACCTCTTCCCACATGGACTGGCAATTTTCAAGACAAGCTCCAGTTCCATCAAAAGCCTCTGTGCTGCAGATCATAAGCATAGTGATGGGAAGGCTGGTGTACAGCAAGAGTTTCTAAGGCTGCCTGCAGCTGGCAAGTCCCCTGCTGGTCTTCAGGCTATGGAGAGCATCCTCAAAAGGATCAGTAAAACCAGCTGGCTGATGGGAGAGCTTTGTACTGTGAGAGGAGTAGGGGAGGGCGAGAGAGACAGGTCTGGAAAGAATAAAGGTGGCCAACAAAGTCCATAGTCTTTGTGCTGTGCTGCCAGGCCTGCACTCAGACAGCATTCTGCTCCATAAGGGTACACAGGTGGTGGAATAAAAACCCCATGTAGCATACTCAGGATTGCTCCTGGTGTTTTGCTGGTTCCCTTGCATGTTGTCACAGTGTTGTGTGAAGGAGGCAGCAAGCTCAGGCCTCAGGCTGTGCAAGTGCTGCTGAGCCAGGCTCCATCTGAGCTGGCTCTGGACAGAATCACTGAGGATGCCCCTTAATTAATTAGTATTCAGTCTAATTAATTAACCACATGCCAGGTTGTCTGTGGGTTGATAATGTTCATGGGCTGCATAATGTTTATAGGGAGTTCTTTGCCTGGCAGTTTGTGTCTAGAGAGAGCACAGAGACCTGGAGGAATAGGCTAGAGAGAGGGAGGTTTACTACCACCTGCAAATTTTAAAGCAGTTTCTGTGTGGTTTCACTATCCTCAGCTCACAGCACATGAAATACTGGAAGAAAGCAAAGCAGGGAAGAGATGTGTCTGTGACTCAGGTCTCCCAACACTCTATTTACCTGATAAAAATCACTTCGCTTGAGCTTAGGCCTTTTTTTGTAGAGAATTATTTCAAAATTTCTGGTGCTGCAGAAAGTCAAATTGCGTCTCTGTACAAGGAGGTGGCATTAATAACTTGTAAACTCATTATATAGGATTTGGAGGTTCCCTTGGAAGGCCCAAAAATGAAAAGAAAGGCTGAGACAGCTCTCAGTCTTCACCCAGAAAGGCATCACATTTGGCATTTCAGCTGTGCAAACTGCAGAGACTAATTCAAAACAATGAAGCATTTAAAGACAGAGACTATTTATAGTAGAAACAAATGGGTCTTTTATACCCAATTCTAACAGCCATTTAAAGAGAAAATATAATCACAGCATAATCAATGGAGTAAGTAATATTTACTGGTTGAGTGATGAATGGCCTCTCTGGAAGAAATGGTATTTTTATATCTGAATTCTGATAGCTAAGGTAGCTGTAAGATGCAGTCTGAAATAGCCATTTTATTTTAAGAAAGCTGGATGATTCAAATAGTGCAGGCAAAGACACAGCAACTCACACCTCCAGTAACAGTTTATTCACTGCCCTACTGTTCCTTTTGTTTAACTCTCTACCTCTCGCTGTTACTGAGGCAACTTCTATTTTTGAGTAAAAGTTTATTAGAAGGTTGCTTTAAGTAGAAAGGACAAAGAGGTTACATGTTATGGTTACAGGTTACTGCCTACCAGCTGTCAGTGTGTGCGAGGGTAGTTTGAACTGAAAAGAGTACACCAAATTGCATTGCTTTGCACAGCTTCGACTAACTTGCGATCCTTCAGCATGTGCAAGGTAGATGTGCACACCCCACCATGCCTGTAGTTTAGCAACAAGAGGTGAAGATGCCACTACTCACCTGTGTATCAGAGCCAACTTTACAAGAGTTGCTGACATTTATGTGGTGGTGCTATACCTTATTTGCATTTATTCAGCAGAATATTCAGGAAAAAAAATTTGTCGTATTGAATATAAGGGTGCTCAATCATGTAAGTGCATCTTGAACAAGAGGAGAACAGATATACCGTAGGAATGACACACATGTGTGTGTGTGCAATATACTCTGATCAGGCCAGACTGGGACAAAAGGAGATGTTTTCTCTGACTACACTCTATCTGAGTTAAATGAAAGGTTGTTGGAAGTTTCAAAGGCTGGTTGTTTTTTTTTGGGGGGGAGGAAAGGCTGTACTCAGAGGTATTTGTGCTACATTTTTATTCTACATGCCCCCTGAAGCAGGCACTGTTACGTGTCAAGAATATGGAGGCCTTTTCCACCAACAGAGTCCTGTGCCTAGTCCATGGCCTTCACTCCACTTCTATATCATCCACCTTTTAAAAAATCAAATAATCCTCATCCTGACCAGCAGTCAGAAGACAGATAAAAATATAACAATTAATGCTGGTATGGCAGATGTTGTGTATTCCTCCACTGTCAAACTGTAAGTGCATAGTAAAGGAATCAAGAGCAGATTGTCTCCTTTATCTTAAATCAGCAGTATACCCATCAGATGAACTCTGTTCTCTGCTATTTTACTCCTACCCATACTTCTCTCTTCCTCCTAATAGTCAGCCCATGTTTTTCTCCTAGTTTTGTTCTTCCTGTTGTGTAGGTGTACAACACAATAAGGAAGGCTACTGCTAAAGTTCCAATTCAGTTAAGCAGAAATAAGTAAAATCAAATGATAGGCTTTGGATTGCAAGATCTCTTAAACCTCTTGTGTGTTGTTCATGGAGATGTCTGCCGCTATCACTCTCCTCTGTCTATATAGAGCTTTGGCATTCCTCTGGAGCACAAAAACCTAATGTTTAAGTCCATGATCTACAAGTTTGTTGCAAGCAATAAGCCATTTATTTAAGGAATAGAAGAGTTCAAAACCTGTGAGAGAGGGAAAGGTGTTTATTTGTTTTTATTTTTGGCTAAGTCTCCAAACTAAAGCCTCAGAGAAAAGTTTGTGCACTCGGAAGTCCATCTGCCCCCTCCCCATCATCATATCAGTTTATTTAGTAGAAGACAACACTCCTCCCTCTAAGTCTTCACAGAAACTCAAATCACCAGTTTCTCCTGAACCTCTGGTATGACCAACCCAAATCTTCCCCTACACATTTCATTACTTTGCTGACTTTGACCCTGTTGAACACAGGCTCCGAGGCCTCCTTGCCGTCCTGTACTTACATTCCTATTGATTCTTCCTTCTCATGTCTTTATTTACATGTCTCCTAAAGGCCTATGTGCCCTAATCCAACAACTGTCTGACTTCACGCTTAAACACTACCCTGAACAGCAATGTTTTCTTGAGCAGGGGCCTCATTTTGGAATGGCCCCAACTTTTAGTCCAACAGGCTCTTTCCTCTCCTTCAGAGCCCTCTTTCATCTAAGTGCTCATTTCATAAAGCTTTCTGCAATAAATTTCCTCCTCAATGTCATCTTCACTTCCCCCTTTATTTAAACTATTGCCCTCTTTTTTGCTTCTGTCAGATTTAGAGTGTAAGCATTGTGACCAACTCTGCATGCCTTGGTGGCACTAATAATGTATCATTATATATAATGATGTAATCAGAGAAAGTTCAAGAGGCAGTTCAAGCATGGGGAGGCTGGAACCAGCCCATCTTCAGATATGTAGAGCCTGCCATACAATTTAAATAAAAGAAAAACAAGTAAATAAACGTTAAACTACACGGGGGAAAAGTAAGGGGAAAGCCAGGACAGTAACTTCAAATTAACAGCATATATATTGTGGGAATAGAGAAGGGAAAGTGGATCTGAAGTTTCCAATTTCTCCAAGCAGCATTATGTTACTGAAGATTTTGCATGAGACTATTGCGTAATGGGAGAAGCTTGTGCTTGCAAGACACGTTTCAGCAGCAGCCAGGAAGATCAGCATGCTGTGTACTTCCAGCTTCTTTTGCCAGATTCCCTGTTATTATTTTAGGAAGGCACAATTACAGGCTCACAGTTTTCATAGATTTTTGAAAAATGCCCCATTGATTAGATTTTACAAACTGCCCAGAAAAGGAACTCCAGAATTAATAGCAGGCTGACACAGTCTATATTAGTTTGTTCACAAAACCTCTTTGTAACTGTCAGCATGTGGACCCATGGCTGTAGGTACACTGTCAGTTTCTTAGAAAGATGGAGGAACATGGCCAATTCATTTTTCTCTGTCAAACATTTCATTTATTATTGAGTCTGTATGCAAGTTAACATCTCTCTCCTGTGCCAGCACTACTGCAACAATAACCATTTTTGTATTTCACTTGCCAGCTAAGTTTGCGCTACCCTTGCTCTAGCATGGGGGAGATGTTCATGGCAGCGTGCATGTAATGAATGAACATAATTAGCTAGAAGATGCCTCAGCAGGCTGGTGATGTGGCAGCAACTTAATTGCTACATAAAATGTAAAGCTAAATGACTCCTACACCTGGAGCTGGTGAAAAATTAGCTTGACACAGTGCAGTTGCTGGTCTCTTAACATGCTAGTTTGACTATGTGCTATGGACTGGAAGTTGGGAGAAGCCATGTAGGTACCTTACATTCTGCCTCCCTGGGCTCTGACTCATGTGTCTGTGGGCAGAGCTCCCTAAGCAATGCCAGGAGCCTGCAAGGATGTCAGTGACCCCCAGATCTTTCATACAAGGTGCTCCATTTCCCTGTAGCAGATATAGGAGCGTGGAGCAGACACCAGGTCTTCAGTAATTCCAGCTTTATGGTTTGGCAACTGACAACAAATCTCCTTTCGCTAGTGATTCAAGGTAAAAGGCTGCAGGGAGCAGTGGCAGCCTGGGGACCACTTCATCCTGCTACACCTGCCATGTAGGCAGTGATCTCTGGGTGGGACAGACAACTTGGGGAATAATCGTACTGCCCTACAGAGCCAGATGTACCAGATTCCCTGTGGTGCTGATGATACTGGGAAATGAAGGTGTAAAAAGAAAGAATGTGACTAAGAGAAGAGAGGAGAAAATCAGGATGGGTACTTAGAAACATGCAAAGTGATAAAAAAGACACTGGGATTTCTTCATTCTGGTTAAAGACAAAACAAAGCTGAAGTGAAACTAAAGCTTGGTCATCTCTGGGTTTTGTTGAAGATCTGTATTTTGCTGGGCAGGACTGCCTCCAAGTCATTGCACGTTATTCAGCATGTGAAGGGACGTTTATGTGACTACAGTGCTGTCCAACTTGGATAGTTTATTGTGGGCTAGAAAGTCCATGTGAGGGCATTACACCAACACGCCTACAAAAGAACAGCACGGCTGTGCATGTTGGCTCACAGATATGTCAGATCATTTTCCTGTGTTGCTGTGCCCCCAGCTATGCCACAGGGGAATGAGCTGGATTATACTTTGCATCTTGCAGAGTCAATCACATCCACATTCCCAGGTCTTTGTTACGAACGATGTTGTAATAAGCATAAAGAATGCAGCTTGCAGTTTGAGATCCCAGGATGAATTTGCAGTGCTGACAGCTAGAGAAATCATCTCTTGATTTATAATCAGAGAAAATTTGATACAGGAGTCACTGTGAGAGGATAAATGTGTCATTTTTAAAGTCGCTTTGACTATAACCCCACTTTAATTGCAGAAAATACAAAATAAGTGCCAAATGGAAGTATGAGAAGCAATTTTTTCTGTTCATTACTGACACAAAATAAGCCATGAGCTTGTCCTTTCAGACTTTGTAAATTCAAAACACCATCTACATTTTAAGCCCTATTTCCCTAGAATGAGAAGTAAAACATATCTGCATATTGTTACAGTTATAAAGCTGTAGAAAAAAAAATATCCCCGTTCTGTAAGTAAGATTGATAGGCATTTTCCACTAAAACTTAATTTCAAATGAGAATATAAATTATAATTTTTAAGTCTACCATGCAGTAGGAGCTTGAATATTTTTAATCAGTATGGACATATTTCACATTGTTCGGGAAAGAAAAGAAGACCACAGCATCTAACAATACTCTTACTAAATAGCAGTCCTTCCAACTATATTTTGGCAAGCAACTACAGCTTGCAGAACTCAAGTGACCATAGTGTCTAGTCATCTTTACATCCTCTGAGACCAAATGTGGTTTAAGTAACCACAGTTAAAAATTTATTTTTTTTTTTTTTAAATAGTAGAATTAAGGGAACATACCTTTCTTCCAATACTCTTTTTTTTTTTTTTTTTCAGCAAAAAGTTGCTGCTTCTTACCTCCGCAAGGGTATTTAAACCACAGAAACTATATCTTTAGCAGTAAACTTCAAGATATTATCTTGACTACTCAAGTTTTAGACTTGTTTGGATTTAGAAAATTGGAAGTGTATGGATCAATTAAGAATGAATTAATGTGACATTCCAGCATGAAAGATAGGCTTGGAAACCAATTGCAAAATAATCAGTTTAAAATGTCACAGAAGTTTAGAATGGCTTGTAAAAGCACCGGTGGTGAAACCTGGCCTTCAATGATGTCAAAGAGATGTTTAAAATCAACTTCAGTTAGGGCCATGTTTTCAAATCCAAATATTTTTACTTCATTTGCCCTGGCCTGAGCAGCAAACATCCAGGGAAAGCAAAATCCTGGAGCTATTGATGCTTCAGCATGGTGTC
>JAVSBS010000517.1:139632-157380 GCA_033124195.1 Coracias cyanogaster | reverse complement strand
AGAACGGCGGCCACAGTCCATACGTCTTTCCTTTTTTTTTTTGTTTTTTTTTTTTGTTTTTAAAGCAAAACAATAGAAAATAAAATTTGACTTGCAATTCATACTTTGCTTAGGTTGCCATGACCCTAAGGATAACGCAGAAAATGCTGACTAAAAATGTAGTAAGTGAAAGCACATTCTCCACACACATACCTTCCCCTCTATTTATATAAGGACTAGTCAGTCAGAAAATAAGGGATTTATTGCTACTATCCAGCCTATCATCTTTAACCCCAGCCAACTCCTGGTATGTAGAGAGGGTTTCTGTTGTTGTG
Organism: Coracias cyanogaster; assembly: GCA_033124195.1. Classification (NCBI taxonomy): domain Eukaryota; kingdom Metazoa; phylum Chordata; class Aves; order Coraciiformes; family Coraciidae; genus Coracias; species Coracias cyanogaster. Next base: position 157,066 of record JAVSBS010000517.1, on the reverse strand, counting down.
GACCCTATGCAAACAGCACGCTTTATACAACTGTACAACACAAGTCCACAGTTCAGCATGGTCATGCCATGGCAGCCAGAATGTGATGTGTAGTGTGCCATGTGTGCTTGGGCAGCACACAGCAGATTTTGTTGCCTTTGGCAGGCTCATGCCACTCTCGACTTGCATTAGCATCAGAACATGTAACAGGCTGTTCAGAGTAGCTGTAGAAGTTGTTGGTTTTAGATTTCTATTGCTAAGTGAGCAGTTGCGGCTTGTGTCCTGTTACAAAAGAAGGACCACAGGTCACTAACACGAATATTTGGAGCTTTTACACTTCCACTCTCATTATGGTGTTTGTCACAAAGATGAATTAATGTTGTGCCATTTTCAGTTCTCATTACAATCTTTGTCGTGAGATGAAATATTAGACTCTTAAAGTCTCTATGAATCATAGCAGCATGCTCTGCTATGTTGACCTTTTCAATATTCTGTGTTTGGACTGTCTGGCATTTCCTCTCCTCTTCCTCTGTAATAGCCACACTAAACTCGTGGGCAGGCTGCACTGGGTTTACCAATGAAAATGCAGAATACTGATGAAGTCAACATTGCATAGGCATGTCTGTATTTTGAGCGATTCATTGCAGAATCTGAATTCTAGTAACCACGCAAAAGGGAGCAACTGAAAAAATGGGCCTGTGTAAAACCTTACTTGCTGCTTCTGTAAAACAGTTACACACATACACAGGCTCAATGAAGAGAAAGTAACTCCTGCATAGTTGTAATCAAAAAGAAAAAGAAGCCCCCATCTGCCAGCCATTGTTTGAAAAAAAGAAAAAATAGGTCACAAATCTGTTGTTAAATGGCCTGAAAATTGACATCCAACTTCTTCCTTTATTTTCCAGGGCTGGGTGTGGAATTTCCTGCTTTCCAACACTGTACAACTAAAGGCTGGAACGGGGCATTGAGAAACTGTTCTCCAGTATTCTCTGACAGCTTCTAGTTGGAATATCAGACTGTTTGTATGATACCTAGAATCTTTTAGGAAAACGCTGGAAATTATTCCCTCCCTGAGTCATCATAGAGGATGGCAAAGAATTCAGACGACATTCAACATAATAGCTCAAAATACACCACTAAAATGTCCACTTGCACCTTTATTTTCATTGTAAATATGTTTCAACCCAGCTGTCAAGTGACAAGACAAATATGCAACCAAGGACCCCAAGCAGTCCTACATGCCTCATAACTTTGTGCATGCTAAAGGGTATTTTAACCCAGGCAGACTGCTGAGGGCTTATGGACCTGTGCACCACTTGGACAAACCCATTGGGATTGCAGGAACATGACTAGCTCTGGGGGAGGCCATGCTGCACATCCCCAGGGCCACAGGCTGCCACACACAGACAAGAGCCCTCCCAGTGAGGCTGAAGTGCTCTGGCACACAGAGAAGTGGGGTTGCATCATTCCTGGTGCAGGGTTTAGCAGCGATCTTGGGCCCCTCCTTGTGCAGGAGGCAGGGGACAGCCACTGTTACAGGGCTGGGAGACAATGACTAGGTGCAACCCTGATAAAGGAATTTGGGATCTTAACTCTGTCTTAAAACCTGTCTGCATACAGTGTGCTGCTCCTGTAGTTAAATATTGTGCACACTATGGATCTGAGACCCCTCTTAACTGCCTATGGTTTCTGGTCCATTTGTCACATTTACAGACATCAAAACCTTTAAAAAAGTAGGAGGATTTATTTATTGAACTTAAAATCTGTGAGCTTGCCCAAAACCTGCTATTGTAAAACTCTCTGTGAAGGAAAAAGTTAAATGGGTTGGAAAATGTGGCATTTTAGTCCTTGTGAAGAATTGTAACAGCAAGAAGGAAAGGGCCACATTGCATTTCCAAGAGCACAGAGCATGAGGTGGGGAGCAGAGCTGACCCGAGTGCTGTCTAACCTACAAACACCTCGGGCAGCCCACTGCCAGACCACTATCTCTCATCTGCCCTCCCAGGAGGCCTTCGCCACTGTGGGCCTGTCAGAACCATATTTTCCTAGAGCTGAAATAAACTTCACACAACTTTCAGTAACAGGGACCTGTCTTTCTACATGAGTGGCCTGAGTCAAATTGAAAAGAACAATCTCTTCTTAGATTAATTGAAACCAGAGTTAAGAATCTTCCCAGAAATGCCACAAATCTGAAACAGAGACTGAGAAGTCGCTGAGGAACTAAGTTGAAGGCCATACATGCTTTCAAAACAAAACCATAGGATGAATATTTTGGTTTAATGCAACATGTTTCATATGAAAGCTGATGAGCCTGTTCGTGCCAGCAAGACCACACTGTTTACAATAGATAGGTGCATGATGCATGCCATGACACCTTGCATCCTTGGATTGAAACTCACCCTTTACTCTCCTCCTCTCAGAGTTTCTACAGAGGGTGCAGAAGGACAGTAGCAACCTTAGCATGCAATAACAGCCAGGCTGCCCTCTCCCCAAACTGGGAAGCACTCACCTGGGAAGACATACATACAAACCCATCCCCTCCCCTGGGGAAGGTCCATCCCTGCAAGTCACAATTCCTTCTATGTGGATAACATAAAATTATGTGTATAATGGCTACCTGCAACCACCTCTACACTCCTGCAAGCCTCCCACCCCAGTTGAGGGCAAAAAGTATGACATCTCTCCTTCCCACAGGCCGTCACCCTCCCTCTAGGGTACATTTAGCAAATGCAGTCTCATCCTAGGACCCAGTGCTCATGGGATGGAAATTTTAAACTTACTTTCCAGACATCAGTGGAGAACTGCCATTGAAATCCCTCTTTCAGATGGGACACAGAGCTCTAACAAGAAGCTCTGGAACTTCTGGAAGGTAGCATCAGCCCCTGTCTCACCATTTCATTTCTTGGTCCAGCGGTGTCACATAGCCCTGACCCTGGTGGTCTGACAGCACATATTCCCTTCTACCAACCCTACTGTGATCTGCTGTGGTGTAATAGCAAACAATTGGAAGATAATAACCTCTTAAACCATGCCAGCTGACCAATGTGAGTCACAGCATATACTTTTCCGCACTAGGACCTGCACATTGGTAGCAGAATACTGCAAAGCAGCAGTACCAAAGCAATTCCATCTGATACCTACACAGAAGATGGGACTGCTGTTTCTAGGTGCAGGTCCAGCCAGTCTAAGAGCTTTCACATTGGTTACTCTTCATGAAATAGTTATGTCAATGTAACCCCCACCACGAATGAATTCACACAATTCAAAGGTACCTTTCATGAGTAGTATATTCCTCTTTCTCCTCAAGAAAGTGTTCCTGTAGAATACGTACATTGATATACCCATATACTCTCCCAGCCAGAATTATTATATGGGCCAGGTTTTGAGAACATGGACATTTCTGGTGCTAGTCTCTATGACCACTTCTGCCTCCCAAGGAGGTCACTGGCCAGAATCCTTAGCAGTCATTGGTATTTACAGGGCTGGGCTGAGAGTTGAGGACACTGGTTCCTAAGGTGATACATTGACACACATGACAAAGTTAAACGCTTACACAATACATCAACACTATGTATAGGAAAGTTGTCTCAGCCCCAGCTGTCAGAGCCGAGCCAAGCAGTGCTTGCTGGTAGCCCTAGAGATTGGTTTAAAGAAATTCCCTTAAAAGAGAAAAGGGCACCAACTTCCCTACCCACACACAGAGATGTAACATAAGCTGAGATCCTCCTCCACCTGGAGAACTGGCTGTGCTACCAGGGGGCTCACATGATGCCCCTCCAGCTCTACAGCAATGTTTTTTATTTAAAATCCAAACATGCAGCTCAGTGCAGCCCTGGCTGTGAAATAATTCTTCCTGCTTAAGCTCCGCCAGTGTTTTCCCTGTTTTCTGGTAACAGACCTGAACACATAAACAACCTCATGGCACACTCTGGGTTAGTCAGCGCCAGTCACTAAGAGCCCCCCTCCGAGAAGACACCACAGAAAGGAGTACTTCTAATTTAAAATCCTTCTAAGTCCTAGAGACATTTAAAGCATTAATCAGCAATTAATACAAATAAGAAACTCAATCTCTCACATCATTAATACTAATTATGCTTTATAGTTGCATTTTCTGAGTAAGATGACAGGCAACATGCATATGGAGGAGGCTGCTCAACAGATCCTCAACAGAGGATCTGGAATGGGAGGGAGCACAACTGAAGGAGAAAGCAGAGTGTCAGACATGTTTTAAAGGGCCCTTGGTTTTCTTGAGTAGGGGAAGGCATTTCTAAAAAAGTTGGAATTGGGCCCACTAAAAGTTCAGGAGCTCAGGTGGAACTCCCAGTTAGTGTGTGTGTCTCAGGCACTGGGCAGATGCTCCTGACATGCAGTGGTCGGCGTTTGTTGTGGGAGAGCTCCTGTGCCTGTTAGTGTTTGCTACCTGTGGGACTCAGACCCAGGGTGTCTCTAGTTGGATACCAAAGACCAGAGTAATTTTGGGAAAAGCTGCGTTCGGTTTTTGCCCCAAGGAATGTGACACTGGTGACTCTGAGGACATCAGTGATGATGCTGAGGACAACTGAACTGAATCTGGGCCAGTATTTTCGCACCTTGTCGCTTGAGCAATGGATTTCCTGTCCTACATGGTGAACTTCACCAAATACCACAAGCCCCTGTAGAAAGTGCTGCTGCCTTTCACTGGAAAGGTGGGAATTTTCTCCCTCATATATGTTCACACATGAAATGATGAGTGGGACAAAGACTGCTAGAAAAATCAACCTGGCATTAATGTGCTTGCTGGCAAGTTTGCTGTATCCAGAGAATCAGTAGGCAATTTCTACCTAAAGCAAACAAAACATGCACTAAAGATTGCATTTACCCTGTCTTCTCAGACCAGAAGTGTTACCAAGCACATACTGTCACACGTTAATGTTGTCATCTGCTCTCAATTTATACCTTGTACTTTCCATGTGGTCGTTATGTACTCCTGCATTGGTCTGGTGCACCACATGACATGCAAGTTCTAATCAAGGATGAGAAGGTCCAGGGCTTACATCAATGATGGTATGTATAAAACCTCAATATACTTGTCAAAGGCGATCTGAACCATGCTTATGACAGATGCTTTCTGTCTGGGTTCCCTGTTGGACTGGAACTGCTTCCTTTGGCCTGGCTCCAGCTCCTTCTCCTGTCAGGAGCTGACTTCATTCAGAAAAGCCAGAAAAAGCTGGAGAAGTCATTAGACAGGTTGTCTCTGTCCTGCCTAGTGTCGTACTGAATTATGCTTCTGAGGCTACAGAGGCATTTAGTTTTATTTATCTTACTCCAACCGGGAAGCAGGTTCTGACCTGGATTAGCAGTGGCAGAGCATCTTAACTAGAAGCTCTTGAAAGATGGCCCTACACAAACATATTTCAAGTTCATATGTGGTGTCTGGCCTCTCTGTGCAAAGGAAAGATACTCTTTGTGTCATGAATAAGTACTAAAGAACAATACAACAGGAAAGACTTTTTGCCAATCAATAAAACACTGCTAGCCAAGATAAGGGGGAAGGAGAAAGGGATCTCATCACGTCTCTTTGTTCACAAATACTGTTTTTAGTAGTGATGACCTGAAGAACATCTCTTGTGCACACAGACTCTGTCCTGCACCCGGACTGTGCTTAGCCCTCACTGTTACCATGGGGCTGCCAGATCAGTGAAGAGCCAGTGCCAGAGCCGCTGCACAAACTAACATACCTGTGCCCTGCACTCAAGCCCCACAAAGGCCAAGCACAGTGCTCCCTTACAGAAAGTAAAAGCCATCGTTCCACAGTGCAGCTGCACGCTGCTGCTGGCAGCGACCCTGCAGAAGACTGTGAGCATTTCAGCCTCAGAGAAATTCTGTACATAGCTTTAGGCAATGGACATCATGCTGGCAAGAAGTAGCAAGGCTTCTTATTCTTGGCTCTGTCACTGACCTGCTGTGTGACCTCAGGCAAATCACTTCGCTTCTGTGTGCCTCTTCTACTTCCCATCTTTCATCTGTCTTGTCTGTTTGACTGCAAGCTTTGGGAGGGGGATCATCTCTTCTGATAAGTATGCAGCACCAACCACAGGAGAGCTTTAATCTCTGTTGGGTCTCTGAGGCACAGTACAAAACCCACAGCTATTCTGTAGTCCATACTGTCTACACTACCACTTTGCACAAAAGTGTTGCAGAGTGGTCAAAATGGGCCACTACTCCAAGATTTGCCACATCAGCACTTCTCAGGTCATTCAGCATGTACCCTGGCACCCTGTCTATAGAGCAAGCAAGACATGCGAGCTAGCAGACCTTCTATATTTTCATTTTGATTGTTGACTGTACATGAAAAGTGAGATTATGAACAAGGTTGTTTTGCCTTGAAGATACACTTTGAGTGTGCTTTTCTACAAGGGAACAGACGTACTGTAAGAAGGTTTCTTCTTCTACATATGATCATGCGAAGTGCCAAAGAAAATGAGCTTTTATAGCTATATTTCTTTATATGTTAAAAAATGGACAAATAACAGTGTTACTACTGTTAATGTGAAGAAAACAACCCACATTTACAAGGTACAGTACTGCTACACAGGCCAAGGAAAGATGAGACTGGTAAAGATCCTAGTGGGATGTGGTTTCATGGGCTGTAAAAGGTACACACTCACCACAAGCACAGTTCTGACCATAAATATGATTGAATAGATGTCTAAGTGTGTGTTTAGACAGAGAAAAAACAAGAGACAGAACAAGACTGAAGACAATGTGCCAAAAGAGAGGTAAAAAAGAGGGATCCCACAGACAGAAGAATACAGTTGCCACCTGGACCTGTGGCTTCCCAGAGTTTTAAATACATCATTCCTTGCAGAACCGTTGTTAAAATCCCATAATCTTTAAGCATTCATCCACACTTAGCCTTTTTTCCAGTTTTCTAAAACAAAGGAAGTGGTATGTCTCCTGAAAATACTTCTTTATGATCTGGAGCTGGCTGAAAGATCAAGCTGTCCTCAGGCAGCTTGGATTGGCTCCATGGCACCTCTAACACTCTCCCTGAAGAAAGTCTCAGAAAGGCACAAGCTTCTCTTCTGTTACTGCAGTATTTCCATACAAAGTACCCTTGCTCAAACTGTAAAGCAGCTTTGGGCTTTGGTAGAACCTGTAAAGAACTGCTGTCAGCAAAGACAGCAGCTCATGTTATCACACAGCACAATGCTCTGCACAATTATCGTTTTGCAAGATGTGCTGCTTCCCATTGCCCCATTTGTGAAGGTGCTTTCTGGCTTTCTCTCCCTCTGTTGTGACAGCTTTTGTCTTTGCACCACTGGTGCAAAACTAAAGAGATCTCTGAACAAGGGAACAGTTTTATTCTCCTGCAACAGAGAGATATGCTAGGCTTTTCAGATGAAAAATAAAATATAGATGTTTTTGAATCCCCTTTTGTTTTTCCTAAGTTTTACAACCTTACTTATCTGTAAATAAAATCGTCATGTATATTTTTTTTTCATAGCACACTGCATAAATACAACTTCATACATCTGGGAAGTTGACAGCTGCCCTATGAGATAGAGTGTGACAGTTTAAAATCAAGGAATCAATCACTGAGATATAGCGTCTGGATGCCATTTCCACCAGGATGTATTGCAGGATCCAGGAGCTCGCTATTTGAGATATGCCATCATAACTCTGATAGATTAAAGCACCACATCCAGGAAACAATTGTGCAAGAAAAAAATGGTGTCATAGATCTGCCAGGTTACAGCACAGATTCCAGGAGCCAACCAGGGGAAGGCAGGGCTGTATCTCTGCTCCCAGAAGCCGCCAGAGCGGCCTGATGACAGTTCTGTTCTCAAACAGCCCCATTATGACCTAATTAGCATACATGAATTGCAGATTTAAAGCATTAAAGTGATGTACAAATCATTAATTTTTTGTCAAATCCATGTCAGCCTTGTGTATGCCTTCCTATTTTAATGTTGCATGACAGTGGAAAGATATCTAATCCTCTGTATATAAAGAGGAGAGATTTGGTGTAGCTGATATGATGAGACCTATTTAAACACTCTGTGTTTTGCAGCTTTGTGTGTATCTGCTCAGAGAAGAAGAAAAATGCTACATTTGTCCCATTAGGGTTAATTGTGAAAGGACACAAATATATTCAAAGCCCCAAGGGCAGTTCTACATGTTGTCTGTATGAAAGAGAAGATACGATATTTGGTTTCCATCAAAACTTCTTTTTAGTTTTGTGACAAAAAGAACCACATGCTTGCACAAGATGGACCTGATTTTCAGAAGAGATGAGCTCTCAGAAAAATCAAGCCCTCACCTTGAAAATCAAGTCTGAGCCATAGTCTCAGGAATGGCATACAATAAAATCAAACAGATAACAAAATCAAGCCCACATTGGCTCCAATGCATGCAGAGAATCATTGCAGAAAGGGAGGATGACTACTTTAAAGTGAGACTTCCTAAACTATTTGTGCTTCGTGATGTTGCAGGGAACCACAGATAACACCTGCGGGCTGTGGTTGGCTGCCTCCCTGAGGCACCACAAACTGTGAGTTTGTGTTTCAGGATGAACCTCCATCTGTTCTGGCCTCATGAGCTGACTACATGCTTACTATCCCATTTCATATCCTCCCCTTGCTTTCTCTCCTTGAGAAAAGAAGCTCTTGCATCTTATGCTCAGAACAGATGATACAGCTGCTTATTCTGAGCTGAGAGCACTATTCAACACTGTTCGGCAAACCCTTCTGCCACCCGATTGGAGTGTCACCCAAGTCCCCTTTCAATGAGCCAATTACTCCTCCACAGCAAGTGGCATTTCACAGGCATGCCCAAACAGCACATTTCCACCAAATGGGCTTGCATGTTAGACTGACTGAAATCCAGATACATGAAGAGAGAGGTCTTCTTTGACTGTGTGCTCCATTTCTCACACAGGCTGGCCTGGGGACTGATTGAATTCCAGGGAGTTTGCACAGGAGGTGGGTAAGAGGAGTAGTCTTGGCAGCTATATTTAAGTATTTTATGCATCAAGAGGTAAGTATATTGGTGGCATAACTCTGACAAAGCACAGAACTCCAGATGCTGGCTGGGATTTTAATAAAAGATAATATAATTAGGCACTCAATGCCAGCTTATTTTCTGTGGGTACTGGAATCCTCACCCCTAGGCCCCTTTGAAATGGCCTACAATCCTGAACCAGCAGGCTTGGTCAAGGTGTGCGTGTGTGTGTGTCTTTGTTTTAGATCTGTGTGTTTCTGCAGTTGACAGCACTCCTGGGCAGATGATTTCTCTTACAGTTCACTAGAATGACTTTCCCAGCAGCAAATAATCAGCAGTGTAGCTCATCTTTTCTGACAGGAGTTGAGCACAGAGATGGCTCTCCTCAGGCTAGCAAAAAAAGGATATAGAGGAATGAAAATACCATTGAGAAATGTGTTGAACTGAGAGGCAGCCTCTGTCAGCTCCACACCTGGACAAATGCTCAGCACTTACCTCTTGAGTGTTATTTCAGTAGCTCAGATGTCTGTCCACTGGCCTGCTATCCTTGCCTGACTTGTGTAGACAGCCTCAGGCTAGGTCATTGTCTTTGTGTTCTGGAAACATAAGGAAACCAACCCATAATTAAAGTACACCATTACCTTCATGTACAGAAACGCTAGATGTTTACAAAAATGATGAGAATGGCTTCCAAGGAGACATCCCCATGTTCATCTACGTGACAATAACACAGATCATTTTCCAAACACCATGGCAGCAGACAAAGGGGGTATATGAGGGTGAAGGAAGTTGGTGTAGGTTAAAGATAGCTTTGGGATTAACATGCTGGACTGGGCTTAAGAAACAGTGTTATGGTTTGAGTTAGAATAGAACCAATTCTGTTCAGTCATTTTGCTTTTCAGCCGAGTCTCTTCTAAGCAACTGCACTTTCTTAAATTAACAGCATAGTTTTGCAGACAGTGTCTGCTTCCAGCAGTGATAATTCTCAATATTTACAGTTACTACGAAGAATTGGTGTGCAGAAAAGCTCATGCTTATACTTGCTCCTATAAAGACCAAGGTCACTGCTAAATCTTGTGTACCAAGTTGGGGTGCAGTAAGTAAAAGGCTGCACATGTGGAGAGGAGCAGCCAGGACAGGTGACCCTAAACTGACCAACAAGATATTCCATCCCAGACACTTCATATTCAGTATAAAATTGAGGGATAACAGGGGTCAAGCTCTCTTCTTCAATGGCTGGCGTCTGAGGAGGACTCCATCTGTTCTGCCATTGATTCCCATCCATGTGTTCCTGAATCCAGCTCCTAAATCTGGTTCCCATCTGCTGCTGAGTCCAGACTGGGACTTCCCCAGTACTTGCTCCACAGTATCAGTGGTGATAGTGACATAATTGTCACTGCAGGCATTGGGTTCTATATTGGTTTAGGATATATTTTTATATATTCATTTTATTGTTACTGTTTTCATTAAAGCTGTTTCAATTTTCTTTTCCAATCCATAAGTCTCTCACCCGTATTCCCTTTCTCTTCCCCTTCTGGGAAGGGGGAGAAGTTAATAGAGAGTGTCTGTCATTTGCCTCATGGCTCGATGAAGTGCTGGGGCCTGAGCTGTGGGCCGTGAGCTGGAGTTGACCTGTGAATGAGTCACAGCCTAGCAGAATGCTTTGTTTTTTCTACTGGCTTCATGTTCCAGAGGCAGAACCTGGCCCATCTGTGTCTCTGGCTCTGCCCTCACCCAAGTGGTTGTGGTTGGGGTGGTGGGCGAGGCCACATACATTGGTGTGGCTTTTGTTGGTGTTGGTTGTATCTTGCTGAGCTCTCTGGGTGATGTCCTTCCATGTGAAGGGCCACTGAGGGAACTATCTCTGTTGTGTCCAGCAGGTGATGCTGGCACCAGAGTGGGCTGTGGAGGAGCTGGGCCCACGAGAACTTATGGTAGGGTTGTTTGGGAGAAGACTTGTGAGGGAATGTTGCTGAGTTCAGTGTTGGCCTGTGTGATCAGGCAACTGATGGCAGCATAAAATGATGATGGCTGAACCAGCACAACAGGAGCTTAGCCTTACCCTTGATAAACAGTGACAGCAGACAATTTCATTAATCATTTTTATCGATATTTTAGGAGTTGCAAAGAGAACAGGTCCTCCGTGGACTTGAGAAGAGCCTTGATGTGTTGATAAGGAATCAGCCATCCGCACCTGGGGATCCCCACACTTTATTTAACTTTTTCTGATGTCTTAAATCATGTGAGGTGTGTGTTACAGTGACACTTGGTACTCTCTTTCAGCATAAGAGTATTAGCAGCTTTGGGATAAGGAGGAAGAGAGTAGATGAAAGCTTTGGATTTCGTTTTCATTTCTAATCTTGCCAGAATTTGAGGAGCCCCTGAATACAGTGCAATTCCCCAACATCTTTCCATGTTGGCTGTGCAAGAAGGGTTATTAGTGAAATGGCTGGCAAAATAGGAAGCATTTTGGTAAGGGATGTGTTTTACAGAATTATGTTTAGAGTTTACTCAAAGTGAAAGATTTTGTTTTGTATGGGAGCACTCTCTGCCTGTGATACTGATGTGTTCCAGTTCATTTGCAGTCTCCACACTGGTACTCTGTTTTAAAGTGAAAGAGGGAAATGGAAATTGCACAAATTCAGAGACTGTAGGGAGAGCAGAGGCCAGCTCTGAGCAGAACCAGCACTCAGCAGTAGGCATAACTCCAGAAGCTGAAACTAAAGCATTCTCAAGGTCCTCATGAAATTAATCCCTTTGCAGAGGGCCAGGGCAACCAGGCAAATGCTTTTGTGAGATCCTTCCTGCAGCCCTTGGGGGACTCTGGGAGCGTGTAAGGCTTGTTCTGGCCTTCTTTCACAACCTGGGATCCAGGGGAATACAGTTGTAGGAACTGTCTCCCTGAAGAGCCAATAGCTTTAAAGTGGATTGGCAGAATGCAAATGAACTTCTGAGCCATGCAGACCCAACTTTGGACTTATTCCTGCTGCTAAGGACAAGTTCCTTGGCCTCCGCACAGCAGTGGTTTCATTGCTGCTTGCTGAATTCCCTGCCCTGCTCATCATTTTCTTCTCTGTACTTGCACGTGCAGAGTACTGTACAGGATCTAGCCATGGAACCTGACGGAGCAGCTTCAAAGCCTTTCAGCTGCTTCGATTTGAGGCCTGACCTGCACCTACTCCAAAATCACTGTGCTAAGATGGGTCCTCAGCTGGTAGCTCCAGAGTTCAGGGTCTCATGGAGCTATGGGAGAATGATCTGAATAAAAGGTCCACTAATGAAGCAGCAAAATTAGCTGGCTCCAGGGACTTGTTTAATTTCATTAACTTGATAGTCATTGAAATACCTCCTGCAGCAATTGGTATGTTGATCTTGTCCCTGCACTCTTGAAAGAGAGGAGTGTAAGATCTCCATTTCATCCCAGAGCTCAGACAAGCTAGCCCCTATGCTGCACTTTGCTAGTGATCTTCAAAAGGCATTATTTATAAAAGTAGCTTTCTGGGATGCTGTTCAATCAATGTCCATTATCCATGCAAATTCCTCAAGCTGTATTGGATTAGATAGTTGCTGGTATCATAGCTGGAAAACCAACCAGAAATCTTTGCTTAGTTCTTTGTTGAGCACAGTGAGGTCAGGATTAGTCAGTCAAGGCTCTGGATTAGCACTATTGGTAGCCATGGCAATTTCTGTTTGTGTGACAATCCATGCCACCTTTTCCACTAAAATTCATCTTAAAATAGCTATGAGAATCCCACAGTCCTCTCTGAATCCTAGGAATGTCACATGGCATTGTTCAAGCTAGATTAAATCCTAACACATCTGAAGCTTTATTCAAATAAGCTGAAACCACAGTAAGTCCAATTAAAGAAGAAAAGCATTAGAAACCTGAGAAATGGGCTGTGTGCATTCTAATGCTGATCTGGGTCTTGCTGTGACTCATTACATTTCTGAGTCTTATAGTTCCTTTAAATAAGGGAATTGTTCCCTCTGATTCCTGTTCACTGGTAGTTAAACCTGGAAGATCAAGCTTTCACCTGAACAGAGGTGAACATTTCTGGCGAGGTTATCTCCACAGCTGCTAAAGGTGCTGCACACACCTGTTGAGGAGCAGAGGGCTTGCTGTACCGGCCATACCACTGACCTGGCAACCCAACTTGCTCATATATGATTCTGAGTTCCATGTTCAATTTCTCAGCTATAAATCAGGATTTTCTTCACCTCAAATTTGTGGAGGTTTTGTCATTCTGTATAGTCACCAACAAATTATTTTAACCGCGCTGCCAAAATTACTGTTGCAGGAGTGGAATTCAGACAAATTGAGCTTGATGACTGTTAAGGGCTTAAGTATGGAAGTGGAACAGGACGTGACACTCTTCTGCCCAGCCTCCAGTTCACTCCCTGCTTATTGACCTCCAGCGGAAGGGCAGTTACAAGTAGCTGGAATGTACTTACATCTTGGAATACCACAGCTGTTGGCAGCTGACTGTGCGTGGCAGCATCCCTTTACAGCCAATGCTAGCTAGAGAAAAAAATTACGAATTCTTGCTCTTGTGCTTCTCATTGGAAATTACTGCCTTAGTGTGAAAGGCCTCTGTTTCTAAGCTCTGACCAACCAAAAGTTCTCTATTTCAAAATGCATCAAGTACCTCCTGCTTAACCTCTACACACAGTAGCTTCTTTAAAAGATTGGAAGCAAGCTAATAAGATTGGCTTGATCAAAGTGTGTAATAAGCAAATATGGCAACAGACATTTTTATTCCATTATTTTGTGTGTCATGATATCCCAGTTTTCTACACTGGGCCTCTCTTAAGGAGGCAAGTGTTCAGCATAGCAAATTTTTCTGAACTAAGGTTATATATTTGTTATTTACCCCTCAATTATAGCTTAGGTCAGCAGAGAGGAAGGCCTGAAAAATGTATTTTGCACACTGTTCCCTCCCGCTTCTGAAACACTTTTGTCCAGAAGATTTGGATTATAGTGTTTAGAAATGCAGTACATGAAAATCAAATCAAATAAAATCTGGCATAAAAAGATACCTGTGCACATGGGTACTGAAATGAGTAGTGGGCACTCCTTTTTCCACGGCAAAGAATCAAAAGATGCTGAGGATCTGCAAATACCACTGCAGCACTCAGGCCTTTTGTAAACCTCACTAGTTTTACCTGGGTATCTGAGGGCCAGGAGCACCTCCCACACCTCAGCCTGAAGCAAGTTGGGGTGTCCCGCTTCAAAAACGCTGCAAGTGTTCCATGCCATTCCTAGAAACTATGGCAGACTTACTGCCAGATGTGAAATCACAAATAAATTTGTCAGTTTTTCAGAGGCATCCATTTCAACACACAACCCACTCCTCATGCACAGCCTGCGTTTGCCACGCTGCAGTTTGCTTTTGGTTTTTGGCATAAGCCTTGAACTTCACTTTGCCGCCCCCATGTCAAGAGCCAGCCTTCACTTCTATAGTCTGAACATTTTGTCATGTTGTGCAATTGCACATAAAACCCTTCTCCCCTAGATCTTGTACTAAGATGATTTTTGTAGTTTGTTGCTAGAAAAGTCTATGCTCAACTCTAAGCTAAATAAAACAATTTTCTTGCCATCAAATATTTAAACCCACTGTGCTGGCATGGACTCAAAGGGAGGGAGTGAAATATGGTTGAGAAAAAAATGGGAAAACCAAAAATTTTTATCCTATGGATACTTCCATCAATAAATTATGCAGCTGTCCTCAAACAGATTGGGTTCACAAACAGCACAGCTTTCAGACACAGAGACAACCTGATGAAAATACACTCATTTGGAAATAAAATTTCTTTGTATATTCCCAGATATTTTCCGAAGCCTAGGACCCTCCGAACCACTGTGAGAGGTTACAGAGGTTACAGTAAATGGCTTTTCTTAAATTGCATGTGAGGTAGTGGGTAAGTTGATACCTTATGTACTCAAATGAAAGGCTTTTTTGAAATTGAGCTCAAGTGAACTGCAAATTCAAATCAGCAGGGTGCCAGTGCCCTCTCTGCTTGCTGTCTGTGTCTTTAAGAACACAGAGTCAAAGACTTTCAATGGAAATATAGGAACATCATCTTCTCACAGTCTCCTGTGCTAGCCATGGAAGATCCCTAGTTACAAAACCTGTGCATGACTGCGCAGGGCTCCAGGACCCTCTCCAGGCACCTCACCTCTCTCCTCCCAAGCAGCTGCCCTGGTGTGCAGCACTGTGAGCACGCAGCAGGCAGAGGGGCTTCACTGTGGTTCTGCAGCCAAATGGAGTTCGCAGGGACCTCAGGGGCAGCTCCCACCTGTGGCAAGGTCATGATGTGCTGGGTCACCTGAACCCCTGGTGTAGGAAGAAGCTGGCTAGCAAAGAATCGAGAGGTACATGAAGGAGTAGTGGGACCCTATTCTGAGCATCTCCCTGCTCTTTAAGGATGGGAGGTAAGTCTAGTGGCTCCTGGCCACAGGAAAATTCTGGCAGGTGACATGCAGAGTTGGCTTACCTCTGTCCTCAGGTAAGCTGCGAGCACAGCACCACACCACTTGTGTCTACATGGTTAAATGCAGATTAATGAGGCCTGTCTATGTCCATTCAAAAGCCACTGGGACATACTAGCTCAAGTTCTCAAGCTGTTCAACAACCATGATGCCTGAGGGGTTTTTCTCTGCAGTGTGCCAACCATGGGACAAAAAGAAAGAGCACCACGTATTATAAGTCTTTTAATATAATTGCAAAGGCCAAGAATACGATGGGGTAATACAGATGCAACTCACAGAGACAGAGGTGAGGAAATGAAGGAAAACTCATGGTTTGCCTTCCAGTGTTTTGTCAGAGAAATTAATATTGGACATAAAAAATCACACACTGCTTCTGAGTTTAGCCGTATGATTTGGTAGCTTTTTTTAGTGATGCCATATGCACAGTCTGAAAAAAGAAAGGCCTGGCAAAGCTACAAGAACAGTGTTTTTCTGTTGTTTTTGGTTTTTTGGTTTGTGGGTTTTTTTTCCCAGGGTGGGGGGGAGGAGCATACCTAGATATTTTTATTTGACTTGGGTAAATTATGCTATTGTATACTGAAAATGAACAGCAGATTATATGCATGGTCTTAATTTGAAATATCAGTCAAAACTCTGTATTTGCAGAAAGTTTTAGTTACTTCTTTAAGGAAAAATTAGTCTGTTTAAAAGGACACGAGAAGATGTCAGTTATCACCATTCATAGACTGAACCTGTCCAGAGCCAGCTTCACTGGCAAATGCATTTTGGCTGTTACACCCCTACTTTGGTGACACAAAACAGATACAAGAGTTTATTGCTGCTTTGTGCCACGAGAACAGTACAAGGGCTCTGCGCACAGTCCAGTACACAGGCCAGTGATTCTGGCATTCACTGTGTACAAAATAATGTTTGGAAAATAATTTTACAAAGGATAGACTATGCAAAGCTCTCCTCTTGCTGGCATTATTAATATCTGTGTAGTTATCAGAGTGCAAATAAGTTTGAATCAAATGCAGCAGCACTTTATGAAAATAGAGCGTATATATCAATGTACATTGTGTATAATTGGTACCATTTGAAATGATGAAGTGCTACTAACTGATCTTCATAAAATAATACTTTGCATTTATATAGCACCTTCCATCTGAGATCTCAGAGCACTTTGCAAACATTACTGAATTAACTGTCTCTGAGCCCTCCTAGTTAGCTGTTTCTCTCCTTAGTTTACAAATGTTGAAAGCAAAGGCAAAGAAAGATGAAGACCATATGAAGAAACTGGGGCTCTAAGGGCAGGCACTTCCTGCCCTTAAAAAAACTTGTAACCTTTCCTTTTTGAACAGAAGCTGTAAGCTTTCAACACCTCTGAAAATCAAGCTACTTTAGTTGCTGGTTTGGATGCAAATGCCCAATTTAGCTTAAACGATTCCTCCAAAATCCTCCAGGAAGTGTGTAGGAGAACTGACAAAAAGGATCCAGAAAGCTTGGCTCAGGGCCCTGTGCTTTGGCCGAGAGACTGTTCTCTGCATACTGCCTGACCATTCTGACCACAGCTTGTGAAACCTTGCTTTGTCTTCTCATTATTTCCCCACCTCCCACAGTTTCCAGAAGAAAAAAAAAAAAAAAAGAGCAAAAGATATCTGCAGCTTGCCAGAGGAGTGCTGGATCTGCTTCAATGGCACAGGAACCCAGGACCTATGGCAATAAGGCAAGGTAGGTAGTCACAACTGCAGTAATTTCTGAGGAACTTCTGAAATCGGATCAAGTCAAATTAAATAATATAGTAAAATTAGTTAATCTGACTAAAATATCCTCTCTGAATAAATGATCACACTGATCTGGGATGGTCTGACAGAGCAAGGCCAGACATCTGCTAGAGGAGAGGTGGAGTGGCACCAAGACCTTAATCCAGGGGTCCTCAAACTTTTTAAACAGGGGGCCGGTTCACTGTCCCTCAGACACTGTCAGGGGCCGGACTATAGTTTG
>JAVSBS010000517.1:117721-138470 GCA_033124195.1 Coracias cyanogaster | reverse complement strand
CAACACATCATCTCTGAGCCTCAGTCTCCCAGATTCTAAGATATGAATAATTATAGTCCCTGAAGGATTTGTTGTAATAATTAAATGAAATATTTACTAAGCAAATGTGAAATGCATCAGAATGCTTTGCAGAGCTGCCAAGAGGTCAAAAGTCTGGACTAAAAATGATGCTGAAACAATAATTAATTAGCTGACATTCTCTCAGAAAATTTGCTTTGGGAAAAGCTATGGTAAATCAAGACAACAGACAAAGTGACAGAAAAATGAGTAATGAGGGAAAGAGGGATAGGAAGAAAGAAAATCCGTAGGGGTAGATTTATTCACTTTTGAAAATGATCTGATCTTTCTCAGCCATTGTCCTGGCCACCAAACAAAAATCTTCTCCAATAAATAATTTCAAGCTGTTTTCAGTGACTAAGCCGCAAAATGTTCCATCCCGAATAGATTCTATTTACTGCATGCAAAACTGATTAACATACTTCCAATGCATTTATAGGACTTCTGGTCTGCAGAGGCCATCTGTTTAGGGGAATTTCTGGAATAGCAAAGTCATCTCTACAGTAGGATTACCAAGAGGCCTGAAATCTCCACCATACTCAATACACAGCTGTATAGATGATTCAGGAGCTGCTTGGGCAAATAAGAATTTGTGCAACTCACTGGGCAAATACATCATCTCTGCTTACACAGGGAACGTCCCTAAACCTTTTGTCCTAAATCATCTGTTACTTTATAAAATGTTACCAAACCCTGTCTGGAAAAAGCACGTACTGAAGTTCTGTGGGAATGCATTTGCATTTCATGCTGCCTTCCTTGGAAACCTGCCTCACCTGCACCCCTATTAGGACAGGCTGGCAGGTTCTTGTGCTCAGTGAATGTACTCGGGGGAAAAAGAGAGAAATTGTGTTTGTCCTTTAACTATTCACTGAACTGAGATGAATTTGCCATGAAATATCTGCAGACAGACTGTGGATACAGAGGCTGTAATTCTCAAGGCAGAAAAATATCCAGACCTACTAAGGTTCCCACCTTGAAGATCTGTCCAGATCTGTATGGTTTATATGGTGACCAACTGAGACTTAAGAACACCAGAGGAAAGGGAAGCAAAGGATAGGACCATCAGTCCAAGTGCTGATCCTAGGATATTTTGAAAGTCCCTAACTGTGTGTCCTCTACAACAATACACTGTTCATTGCCCTGCTTGAAACTGGAAAGGAATGAAGGAAGAGTATAGCAGTCTTTTGATGGCAGTACCTCTTCCATTGCTACTGCCCCAAGGCTGAACTATAAACCACCAATTGGTAAGCACCAGGCTGCAGCAGCCAGGAGCAGAGGATGAGTTTCCAAGTATGGATGGATGCATGCTTGGCTGTGTCTAGGAAACTATTCAAGGTCGTGTCTTCCCCCTGCCAAGGAAAGCAGCCTATCCAAATGCCCTAGCTTTCCTTGGAAGTGGAAAGCTCAGCAGCTGTTTAAAAGTCCCTGAGGATGTCTGACCAACACACTTATTTATAAACTTCCTTTTACCCTTTGTGACAGTAAATAGGTGTAACAAATACCATTCAGTGGAAGAAGAGCAAGCTACAAATACAGCTGGGCAATGCTCTGCATGGATATACAAAAACCTGCTGTGATTTGGAAGCTTAGACGTGCCCTAACATACCACAATTATTAAGCCTCAGGTATTAGGGAAATCACATCTGTCTGTGTTGCACAGCTGAATTAGCTCGGCTGGTGTCATTATCCAATAAAAAGCCAGCTTTCCTGTATTTCTCAGATTTATACATGTGGTGATACTTAGAAGCAAGTTGTCAAAAACATTTTTTCAAAAGTATTGTTTAGAGCTAATACAAACTACACAGGGGAAAAAATAATCCAGATTTTGCAGGTCTAAAGGATGAGATTTGCAAAGCTGCCTCAGGACTTTCTGACATCCTGTTCCTGTTCGGGATGAACATATGAACTGGAAAATGTAGCAAGGGCTTGAACTTCTTTAGATTAGGGGGATGATCACCCATCTTAGCTCAAAGAATATTTCTGCAGAAGACAAGGGGAGTTCTGTATGGATTAGGGGCTCAGAACTGGTCTGATAGGTTGGTTGCATACAAATGTTTTTAGGTTTTGATATCCTCTTTACGGCAACTGCAGCTCTTCTGCCTCTCTCCCCATTAGGATTCCCAAAATAAGCATATTTTCACCTGAGTAAATATTCTGCTCCTCTCTTCCTTTTTACACGAGTGTTCCACTTTCTGCTAGAGGCACGCTACGGTAGCAGTA
Source organism: Coracias cyanogaster (assembly GCA_033124195.1). Taxonomy (NCBI): domain Eukaryota; kingdom Metazoa; phylum Chordata; class Aves; order Coraciiformes; family Coraciidae; genus Coracias; species Coracias cyanogaster. The sequence continues at coordinate 136,193 of JAVSBS010000517.1, read as the reverse complement.
CTCCAGAGATGCTGCTCTAATGGATTCACAAGGTTGACATATTTAAGTGGGATTTCATTGTATTACACAGAGGATTTTTTTCCTAAGGATGTGATTATTCTATGACTGATTCTGCTGCTGTGATATGACCACTTCTGGCACTGTGCATGCATGGCATGGGATTAGTCTTCTGGCACCATATAAAATGACTTAGACATGTTGTCTTACTTATTAGCATGTGGTATTGCAGATCATTTTACAAAGGCAACAGCTGCAACCATTACTCCTACAGTTATGTCATAATTTGGTATGTCAAACACCTCTATATAGTGCTGGCAAGAGGAATATTTATTCATCTTGTCAATAAATTTATTTCTATCTTCTTATGCTTTCTTTTTTGCAGTGGTATAACAATCCACTCTCCATACAGCTAGCTTTTCTAGGAGCTGGTGAGAGGCTGCAAAAGGAAAGGTACTCAGGAGCTGTGGAGATCAGCTCACTCTAAGATCCGTACAGAATGGATTCATACAAATTAACATTCTGAGCACTATTTCTATCACCACCATGACAAGACAGTCAGCTCTTGCATGTACAGCACAACCATTTACCACTGCCACATTTACCGCACTCTTTTGCCACTGACTTCAGCTGCAGGGAACCAGGATCTCTGGGTATCCAGCTCTGCGTGGAGGCTGGGAAAGGACCCAGAAGAGGCTGAAAACTCAACCCCTCAGAGCGTACCCCTGCTCATGGCTGGGCTCCCCAGCCAGCTAGTTCTGAGCCAGGACACATCACACCTCAAAGAAAAGAGTTCACCGGCTCCTGCATATGCAAACTTTGACTTGCCCTGGATGAGATGGCTGCCATTCAAATAGGAACAGTGTATTCAGACAAAAAGGGGGGGCCTTGGATCATAGGTGCCTCTTTGGGACTCCAAGTGTGTTGGGTGAGTGCAGGGACATGAGCTAGTCACTCCTACCATTTACACCCTGCCCTTAGCCTTTCTCACAGCACCTTCTGCCCCACAGCACAAACCACCCGGAACACAGGCTTGCTGAGTGAAGCATAACCAGCTGGCAAAAGAAGCCTGAGATGATACTTCTCTTCACGTAATGAAAAATTGCGTGTAAGGTCACAGGTTCAGTGTGGACCAGCTGGGCACGGGGGTTAACACAAGATGATATTGAGGAATGAGAGGTGGATATAAAGTTTTCCTCTGCCCTTCTATAAACTCAGATTCCTGCAGAAGGCAGAAGGCAACCTCTTTGGGTGAGTTCATGCTGCCTCATTTCTCTGCAACAGGCTGGCTCTACCTCAGTCCCAGCTCTTCATGGCGCTCTCCCTGCTGACATTGACCAGCACACAAAGCTTAGCTGGATGAGCTTTTTGTGCAGGCATACCTTAGTCTACACTGGGCAAACAAGTTTCCCAGTGTACCAAATGTTAACTGTATCCCAGTGTTAAAGCCTTCTCTTTGGCCTAAATGGGCAAGAGGCATCCGCAGAAGACCCACCAGCAGATCCAAGGAGGCGAACTGTGTCAGAGCAGTCATGAGGAGCAGCTGGGGTTGGCCCCAGGGTGGCTGCCGCTAGAAGAGACTTCTGGGGAGGAAGTTGCCCCAGAGTCACACCTAGTGAACCACTGCAAGAGACAAACACACTGTGACTTTGGAGCTGCTGAGTTGGAGAGAGAATGATTCTGCTTTGAGCCTTCTTACAGTTCACCCAGCATAAATCTGCACAAGCTAGCATTTTGCAGCAGTCCTGTCCCTTCAATCCTCCTCCTCCACATGACTTAACTATTTGCTTTGAAAGAAGGAAAGGAGACGGGGTGGAAGGGGACCCAGATTGCAGCCTGCAGCAGCTGACATTTTTATTGTCTTTTAATTAAATAAGCCTCAGACACAAGAGAACATATAAATCCCCCTCTGTGCCCTTCTCCTCCTCTTCCTCTTCAAAACTCATTAAGAAAGGGGACCACAATCAAACCAGGAATGCAGCGTTGCCTCTCCTACTTTCAGGTTGTCCTCTGCACATCTTTGCCTGGACAAAAGGTCACTGCAGAGCAATGCAAGATGGCTACAGCTGCCTTTCGTCCTGTTGTCAAAAGACAACAACAGAAATCCAGTATGAGTCTCCTCTTGTTCTGCAATCAATGTGCAATCGGTGGTGGGGAACGTGTGCAAATGGGGGGAAGTAATTTGTGCTTTCAGTAATCCCACTTTCTTCTCCAGTTTGATAATAGCCTAAAGTATCTCTGATCCAACAGATCCACTGGAAGCTGCAGCTGAAGTAAGAGGAACTGCATTTGTGCTTCAGTGTCCTCTGGTGAATAGCAATGCCCTGCAGGGCGATAAGTACAGAAGCTGATGCCCACCTGACTTACCTTTTCTAGACTAGATCTGGACTGTAGGTGGGATCTTGGCTGCAAAAAGCATTTTACTCCAGTGCTTCATGGGCTTGTATTTGCTTCCAGTCATTTTCCTTGTAGTTTCAATGGCTTCCAAGGGTCTGAAGGCCACCCCTTTCCCTACAAGCAAATAAATGTGATCCGTAAGATCCACCTCTGCAAAAAGAAGAAAGCCCCATCCATACAGACCCTGCAGAGGGCACACACCTCAACAGCTTTTAGTTACCTCCCTTTGGAGGTAAGTTAGAGCAGTAGTTGTTAAAATCAGGCCTGGGACCACAGTGACAGATCCTTAAGCCCTTAGCTAATTTTGTGGTGAACATACACAAACATACATGTGTGCATGCTTCTGGTGCCCTTTATGCATCTTGGTCTCTGTGACACATCTGACTTGTAATCTTACACATGCTTTTGTCTCATGGAAGTTCTGGTGGGGCTGGGCCAAAAGATTAACCGCAGGCAGTTCATAGCAAGGCTGCTTTCTTTCAGCAGATGTTGCCCTTGTAGAAGGGAAAACCCCTTGCAGGAGAAGAACAGCCAGAGGTAGAACAGAAAGATGCTAGCACTGACCTCCGTGGGGGCCCAGCATATTTGAAAGAAAGTCATTGAAACGAGCTGTCTGCATTTTGCTTTTCCCACCAGGGATCTCTGGGGAGAAGGCATGGGGTCGCCACCTCAGCTCTGAGAGTCACTCTCCTGCCTGCCCTCAGGAAGCACTTCAGGCCCGGGTGAATTTATTTGCTATTGCATTGTTTTTCCTTGCAGATCTGACAGCTCATAACACCTCTGGTGTCTGACTCTTATCCAATTGATAAATAATCTCTTTCTGATTTGAGCAACTAAGGAACATCTTGAGCCTGTCAGATTGGAAAAGATCCATCAGTTTCTTGTGCCACAAGTGAGGTGTTTGAAAAATGCTGTTTGTGCAGTCATTCTGGGGTATTAATTCCTGGCATCCCACTTGTATTTTGATTGTTTCTCAAAGAACAACAACATATTTTAACTCTTTGCAAATGAAGCGGCGTTCTGTTGTTATGGTAACTCAAGTTCTAAAAATAATACAAAGAAAAGACCACCTTTAATTGATATCACTAGAAGTTGTTATGGTAACTGGAATTTTAAAAGTAACTAGGTTAAACTCAATTTCTTTTTATCCAGAGCTTTGCATAAACAAATTCTGATTAAAATATCAGGTTTAATTTAATCAGTTAATTAATGTCACTAAATGTCATTTATCTTGTAACTCTCATTTATATTCAGTGCAAAATTACCTAACTTGCCGAGTTCTAACTATTCAGCCATCAATCTGGTATTCTGGAATAGGATGACTCTACAAATTAATTTTGGCCATGGAGTGGTTAAAATGGAATGCACTGCTTTTGTATCATGTGAGGGGCCTAGTTTCTTCCTCAGTAGCATGGGTATAACGCTATTAGGTAATCCTGCTATGAAAGTCAGATGTGGACTACATGAATGAAGGCGTATGCTCTGCTGACTTCTGTATCTCTCCAAAGCAAGTACCTTTCAAACCCTTCTCCACTGTCTGTCTCACTTCTCTGCAGCATCCAGACTTTCTGTCTCTGTACCCTCTCCCCCCAGGCTGTCTCAGCTTTCTGCCCCAATCACTTTCTCCTCCCTTTTCTGTTGGAACTGACAAATCATTTCCCACCCTAACCCCCTAAACTGGCAGTGACGTTTTCTCCACTGCGGGTGTATTTTCCTCTTTCAAGAGCTGCCTACCTCTCCATTGCACAGGCTCTGCTGTTTGCATCAGTTATACCTCCCTCACTTGCTCTTGCTCCATTTGAATGTCCTAGATTGCCCCACAAGCGCTTCCAGTGTGCCCCAAGTTACTGCAACCAAGCCCAGCTCTCTGTCCATTTTGCTGGCAGGTCCCTCTGTAACATCTTTTTACCTTTTCCACCAAACAATCTCCTTGACCTTGTTATCCACAATCTGAACTGCACAGCTCCTGGTTACTTCTCAATTCTCTGCTCATTTTTTCATAGATTAATATAGTGAAAGAAGAAAGGTTCATTATGACCATTTAGCCTAACAGGCCACAAATCTCATCCAGAGATTTCTGTGTTGAACCTGTAACTTCTGTTTGAATGATTAGTATGTCTTTCACAAAAGTGCCTAGTCTTGATTAAAAGACTGCAACTAATGGAGAACCCACTACAGCCCTAGATAGCTTGACCTAAAGATTTAACCCTCCCTGTTAAAAGGAAATGTGTCATATCTTTAATCCAAATGTGGCTAGCCTCAGCTGACAGCCCTTGGACCTCTCTATGGACTTTGACTCTTGAACAGTTCACCCAAAGGGAAAAAATTACTGTGGGTCAGCTTCCCTGTGATAATGACCTGTATTCATGTTCTTACCTACAGCAAACTACAATAAGGGTGAGATGATTTATTAGAGGAGCCTGTCTCCAAGGTATGAGGGCTAAACATGCACTTGCAGACAGGGGACAAACGGTTCTTGCAGAGCATCTGGTAATCTATTTTTCCTGGTACCCTGTCTGTATGTCTTCCTTTCTGCTGCAATTTCTTTCCCAAATGAAAGATTAGCATCAGAAATTTTCTCATGATATTGTTGCTTATACTTCTCAGGAAAATTGCATCTTAACCTTTTTTTTTTTGGATAAGCTAGAAAGAACTTGTAAGGGTCTTTTAAATCTCTCATTGCAAAGCAGAATTTTCAGGGCCAGGAATAATTCTTTCCATTGTTTTTGTACTTTTTTGCAGTTTTCTGCATCCTTTCTGAATGTCTGAGCATGAGCACTGGACACAGAATTTGGCAGATCCCTCAGCAATCCTATACCAAGAAGTGACATCAAGTCCTACCAGCCCCTGTAGTGACAGCTTCACACTGGCAATTCACATTCCTTTGCTCATCCAAAATAGCCCCTACATCATTTCCAGAATTTCAGCATTCTAATTCTCAGTCTGAAACAGAAAGTATAACCTGCCTTCTTGGTTTGTGCATATGTGACCTTCCCAGTGGCTGTATGAGTACATCAGCTTTCTAAAAGAATCCAGCTTACCAAGCAATCCAGATTTTGCCGTAGGAATGCTCTGTCCTTATTAGCATCACTTATCATGCTAGAGATGTTTATTTAATCTGCAAAGTTTACCAGCAGTGCCACTTTCTTCCACCTCAGTTGCAACTTCTTTTTCATTTGCCTCCAAGCTTTCAACTTTGCCTCCTTTTCTGCTTTTAAATCTCTAGCTTTCTAAACCACAACTCTGAAGAAACAATTTCCCAAAAGCACGGAGCCTACCTGCAGAGCAGTGCAAGCAAATAATAAGATTGAAGAATAACCATTAAAAAAGAAATCCTAAAAATTATCAGTTAAGAGAAACACACAGAAAAGTGCCCTAGCCAGCCACAGCACATCCACTCTTTGGTCAGTACCTCACTATTCTCTAAACTGAGCCAGATCCCTGTGTTGCAAAGCTTCTTGCATATAGTTAATACCATCAGCGTATTACTATAAATCATACTAATAGCAAATACACATGTGGCATGTGGCTTGTCAACACAAACATGCAAACAGCTATGAATCAATCTATTTGCCTTTTTTTGATGTACTGTAATCAATGCACAAACCAACTGTGGAAAGTATTGTGTTTTGTTCTTATGAAATGGAAAATTCTCCAAGTGCAAGTGGTTTCCTACCAAATGCTTCTCCAACAATTAAAATTTTAATTTAATCAACATGAGTTAAAAAAAAATCTTTCTCCTTCACAGCTGTGAGCTAGAGAGAAACAGATTTTATTTTGCATCTTGAAAAAACCCACAACCAAACAAAAAAGCTACCTTATCTTCCCTGTAGAGGTTTGATTGCCATTCATTCCCAATTCACTGTAATTGTCCTGCTGAGCTCCCTCATTGAGATGGACATTTCTAAATTTTTGGCAACATCTCTTCTCCCAGCTAATGTTGGTCCTGATATTCTGCTTTCCCTGCATGTTTGATCTTCAGCTGACATGAATGGTGTTGCCTGCTTGTACCGACAGTAGAATAACTGATGACATTCACTGAATAGCTGACAATGTTAACTGGAGTCCTACAAATTTACACACCAAGTATTATTTCTGGTTACTGGGGAGTTTATGGAGAAGCCACATCTCTTGTGCCACTCTTAAAAATTGACCTTAAATCTCTAGTCATTGGATTTATGGGAAGATTTCTTGTGTGAATTGACTGGGAAAGAGACACCAAATAATACTGGTTAACACCAATGAGTAAAAAGCTTTGGAAAATCACAGATCACCAGATTTACTCAGAGATCCAGCTGAAGTCTTGTATCTTCATATTATTAAAGAATCCCTAGGAGTTTAGCAAACGCAGATGATTTTTAATATTTTCTGTTTGAGCTGTACATAGCAAAGCAACTGAAAAGAGCATGCAATCCATTTTCTAAACAGTAATTAGGTTAACAGAACGTATTCATCATTTAATGTAGTCATTAGAGATGACTGGAATTAATCTTTCTCTCATAGAAGCTTTCAAGAACCTTCCGCTTTATTTTTTCAGAGAAGTTTCAAGTTTTTGATGTTCTAAAACACCTCTCTGGCATTTGTGGTTTAAATATCTCCCACTCCCTTCTCCTCTGTCCCCTTGGCACCATGGCTGTATCCCATGTCTTACAGTGTTTTGCCACCACCTCTCTTGCTGGTCCTGTTGTGGGGACATGGCTCTGCTGCTGTTACAAGCACAATCCCAACCCAGGGTGAGCTAGAAAGCAACAAGTTTGGTGTGGGGCATAACATTGCAATTTTAGAATCAAGACAGTTGGGACTTGCTCATATACTTTGTTTTGATAAGTAACAGGAAATTTCTGTTGAAAGTGTATGTCTTTCAGCTTTGTTTGAATGTAATTTTCTTTCATAAAGACATTTTCAGGGCAGATTCATGGAGGAGCTCTGGTAGTCATCATATAAAATTTGATTAATGCTCTTAAAGCATAAAGTCTCCCTTCTCAGGGAACCCAAGCCATGGAAGTATGTGACGAGGTACATATGAACCTGACACATGGGACTCCTGTACCCACAAAAGCAGTTTGCAGACACAACGCTTTGACTGAAATCTTTTGCTTAGAGGTACTGTTTGTTTGTAGCTGAGTGTGGAAATAGTTACTATACATTTTTCCCAGTCCACACAGGGAGAGGTTTGAAGCCCTTGGCCCAGCCGGGGATTGTTACATCAGAAAAATATTTGGAAGCATAGATCCAATGGAATGAAACCACAGCTGGGCCAAGCTTGTGTACAAGTTACTAGGGGCACAACAGCTGGAGGACCGGCAGGGGAAGTCAGAAATTGCTCAGCTGAATCCTCTCCAGACTATGTTTGACATATTATTTGTCTTCTTTTACATGTCTTTCTTGCCATGGAAGTTTGGGAGAGAAGTATAGCTCAAAGAGCTGTTTACTTTCCTGTTGAATGAACAATTTTGAATGAGCAAGATCAGTCTGTAAGGATGAAAATGTAACCCTATCTGCTGAAACAAATAAAAAACTAAGAAAACTCTTAAAAGGTTTTTCTACCTCCAGGGAAGCAATGGGGTTTAATTCCATCTCTCACTCACTCCCATCTCCCTTCTATTAGCCACCACACCAAAGATCCTCCACATCAGACAAAGCTAATGTCTTCAGAAGTGACATGCATAGATGTCTGTGTGGCTGCAGCATCCACAGGCAACTCTGAGCCTCTGAGCACTTTTCAAATTGGTGATACAAAACCCCTTCTTCCCTGTACTATCAACTACTGTGCATTAGTGGGCATGTGCGATAAGGACTGGCCCTTCTGCCTGTAATCCCTTCCCTCTGAAAGGCCAAATCCACTCTGCACCCCCACAAATGAGGCAAGGTTAGTCCTGTCTCTGGAGCATGTGCGCTGGGAAAAGCCAGTGAGTACGCTGGGAATGTGACTTACACTAGGACCCCAGAAGGTATCTAGAAAGTGCATACTGTGTTAGATATTGTAATATTATAATAATAATCCATGTGAGTATTTTGCAAACAGGTGTTCCAGGTTATTTTTTCTAAAAATATCAAAGTAAAAAAGACTCAGTTCTGCTGTAATTGGGCTTCCAGATTCCCAGGGAAGCAGCCAGTTCTCATTGAACATCGTAGCTCTGCTCAGGGCATCCTGTCCAGCAACAGTTTTTGAATTTGGTTATATTCTGTTGAGAAAAGGTTCACAAAGTCCAAGACAGACAGTACAGCTCCTGGGCACCCACTAGAAGCATACGTCCCGGCCTCCACAGGCCCAAAACTATCCTAGAGCACACTTCTCCACAAAACAGAATTCAGATTCCTCCTGGATTTGTGTTAAACTGATTAGTCTCTTCCTTTGCTACTCAGGCAATTTCCAGCCAGCTCCTAACCCAATTGCATATGTCTGAAGAAAAACAACTCCTATTTACAGGGAGTATTGCAAGCAAGAGAATCATGAAGTCACATAAAGGATCTTCACTCCTTCAGAAATGAATAATGAGCAAGACAAGCTGCCCAACAGAAAGAATTGCCCTTGATTCAGTGGATTAATTTGCTCAATAGCATGAAATAAGACAATTTAAGGGAAATTGGAATTAATATAAAACATTTGTCTTCAGACACGGTTAAACAATAACATGAAAGAGTATGATAGTCAATTGGGTGTACAGAGAGCTTTACTCTGTAATACTGCAGCCATCTTAACAAAACAGTTTGATGCCAAATACTGCGTATATATTTTTTCTTCTCACAACACAGTTGCTATATTGCTAGTGGGTAACCATACAACCTTGTTATAGAGAGGCAGACTGACAAACATACTTGTTTCTGCTTACTATTTTACCTAACTATTAGTAGCATGTGCTTTAGAGTAGTACCCAGGAAGACAGGTCATCGTCTGGCTTACTATTTTGCAAGGTGCTACACAAACACAGACTACAAAGACTGGCCTTGCCTCCAGAGAGTTTACAGTCTAATGTCTCTTCTTGCTCTGCCATGAAGTGCTACATCTGATGGACAATGTCCACAGAATCTTTTCTTTTTTTTTTTTTTCTCAGCATGTTTCTGTGAAAATTCTGCTGCTGCTTCTTTTATTGTTGTATTATGAATGATGAATCCCTGTGAGTCACAGGTCTCCTCTCCTTTTCCAAGTCACTTTCCTTTGTCCTTTGCACCTGCTCTGTCACTTGGTCAGAGGATGACATTCTCTGACTGGTTTGCATATGCCATGTCATGGAAATAAAGCTCCAGGGTCTTCAGTGATGTGCAAGTTCACATTCCCACGCATGGGTAGGTGATATGAATGTATAACTGGCCCTGGAAGCAATGGGCGACAGATTGCTTTGAGCGTAATTTTACCATGGTACACAGTGATACTGACACTGTAAGCTGCTCTTTGGGCACTATGAGCATGGCGCGACTGCCAGCAGGGCCTCCTCCTGTGGAAATTACATCAGGAGATAAAGGACCATGGGTGGGCTTTAATACACTGACTACATTTTTAAAGTCCTGCCACCTAGCAAGTGGTTGTCCCTGGGCATATCACCAGCAATATTTATGCATGGATGGACATGCTCCCCATAAATAATATTGTTCACAGTTAAGTGGGTAAATGTTAGAAATAATAGTAAAGAAATAAGTGTGGAAGGATGACTCAACCTAATCTCATTCCTGACCTTTGGGACTCAGCATCTCAGTGAAGTGGCTATGATGGCTCAAAGAGTGTGCAAGAACAAGAAAGAAAATCAGCTGTGCTCCTCCTAACCATAGCTCATATCCAGAGATTCAGCAGCAGGAGGGTTCCCAGCCATGCACTGGAAGAGTTAACCTAGACAGTCCAGATGACTCTGGCAGTCAATGAATCAGGCCTTGAATGGAGAGAGATATCACTTATGGCTCCTATGATGAACATCTTATTTGAATGTAGCTACAGAGAAAGCAGGAGGTGGTTTTCTGCCTGCACTCCACATCTTCTGTGTTACACATGGTGGCCTGGGAAGCTGCTCAGAGGAGAGCTGCAGGCTCTATTCTTCCTTTTCCCCAAGTGCCCCATGACTGCCCTGACAGCATGTGTTACACAGCCCTTGAGAGCTACCAGTGGGGACATCCTGCTTGGGAGCAGACAGTCCTTCGCAGCAGCTTGGACCATGACTCTAGGTGGCAGGGATTTCTCCTCACTACAAAGGGTTTCTACATCCTAAACACTTAGTTCCCTGGTGCTTATATCTTAAGCTCAGGACTGTGGAAAGGGGGCAAGCCTCTTCTTCTGGGACCTAGAAAGGGGCAGGAGGTGTAAGCACATACCCCTCTCTCCACTGCTAAATGAAACCAGCCTCCATCCTAGTAAGACAGGGAGGCAAAGGAGGCTGTGACCCAGGCTTGGAGAGGGTTAAGAACAGCTGACCTATGGCTGCTACTGGCTGTGCTTTGCTCTCCCAGCTGGGGGAATGCAGTCAGCAAGGAGATTTTTAAATTTCATTTTCTCTGTCTACAGGTGCCTGTCTTCTAGTATTAGTCTGGGGAACTGCACACCAATTACCTCATATATTCACTGAAAGTGCAGTACAATACAACTTATTGTTATATAGTGTCCTTGATAGAAAGCCCCATGAAATGCTTGACAGTGGTATTGGGTCCATAAAAGTGTGCGTGGTCATGAATACATGTGAGGGTTCAGTCCCTTGCTCTTGATTCCTGTCTCTGCTGGAAACCACTCTGTTACAATTCTCTCAATTTCTACACTGAGAGGAGGTGGAGGAAGGGAATATCACAGCTCTGTGTCACTGTCTGCAAATGTACAGGGACACAGAAGGGCCATCTGCTAGACAAGAGATAACTGGACCCAAGGGACACACAGAGACATGTAAATACAGAGGCATGAACACTGACCCACAGATGACCACTGGTGGCCAGCTTGACTCTTGGCACCATTAGGGCTACCAAAGCGAGGACCTGTGTGCTCTTTGCTGCAGCAGAAGGGACTGGATTTTCCATGGCAGCACTTTGGCTCAGCCACACATCGTGTACACAAGCAGCTTAACCTAATCTTTGCAGCACTTGGCAAATGAAAAGCATAATGCATGACACCATGTCATAAATCACCTGTTGTCTCCAGTACTGGGCCCACAGAAAAAAAGGGATTTTGCTTTCCAAAGTTCAAATTATTTGTAACCATTTGAGTAAACCCATTTCTAAAAACCACAATAAAATGTCAGAGTTGTAGTTCTATCAGAAGGCAGCTGGGGCTGGATTCAAACAGCCAGCCCTAAGGCTGAAGACAAACTTAGCCGCTTAATGCAGCATCTATGCTCAAAAAATCTGTGAGAGGTCCATGGTGTGCCTGCATTCCAGGGCTGCCAGTTTTAGAGTCTCTGTACTGTCTGTAGAGGGGGACAGGCACAAAAACTAACAAGCCATAGGAGGATCCTGGGGTGCATGGAAGACTGCTCCTCAGCACAGACAAAGCAGCCCACCAAGAAGCCAGTCCACTACCGGGGACGCATCTGTGCCAGGGTACACCTGTAGCAGGTAAGAGAAGTCAGAACAAGGCAGGGGAACATCTTGCTTCTTCCCACCCAGTGACCGGCTCCCCTACCTCATTCTAGCCATAAAGTTTAAATGGATCCATCAGGCGATGCCTTGCGACTTCTGAGGGGCAGCTTCCACTCTTGGTCTTTCAGAAACTATTCAAGGCCCAAGGAAGAAGGTCAGCCAAAGTAATTCATTCTGTTGCAGTTAGCATAGCTGCAATAACACCACTGTGCTGTGGCTCAGAGCCAGGGATTTTCGTCAGGTTTGTAGGAATATTTTGCAGTATGAGACAAGTGAGTATTTTAGAAAAAGTACCCAAAGACTTTGATTTCTTTTTAATAGCCTGTTCTCCCTTACAACCCTCGAATTTTCTTTGCAATAACCAAGGCACAGACAAAAAAATCCCACACTTAATTAGGCTTGGTTTTCATTAAAGCCCTCTTGAAATTCAAAAAAGAAAGAAAAGACAAGAAAGCCAGAACCTCAAAAATTTACCCATAACTAAACTTCACACGTTATTATCTGCACAGATAGGCAGTTGTCTCTCAAATGTTTTAACAAGCAGTTGTTGATGAACTATATTGCCGAGCACTGACAAATCTAAAGAAGAATGATCCAACGGCATTTAAAAAGAAATCATAAATTACTTTGTTATGTGGTGCCCTGCCCTGTCTGGCGCTGGGAGCCCCTGGTGCTAGGAGATGTCTAAAGAGAGGATGTTTCTTCCTTCTTGAGAATCTTATAAAACCTGAGCCCTGCAAAGCATCAGCTGTGCTTCAGTGACTGAGAGGTGCAGAAGGGACGGGTTCCCAGAAATTATACTTAAATATTGATGTATTAGAAATTCTGAGGTGGGAGGAATGGGGGGAAAATATTTTCAGGCTCACATTAGATATGAAACATTGGTGAACTGATGAGTAGAAGAAATTTTGCTTTGGGTCATTCAAAAATAAAAATGTCATGCTGACCACTGAAAGTCAAAATGTTTCATTAGAAAAAAAGAATAAATGGAGATAATCTGAGTTTCAGAGTTTTGGGGGTTTTTTTGGTTTTTTGTTTTTTTGGTTTTTTTTAAACACAGCTAGTAAAATCAAGTTTTATTTGAAAATTACCTTGCTGCTATGAGATAAGGTAATGTAATGCTTACCCAGGGACATGCATGCTCTTGTGTGACTCCAGTCTAGGGTTGATATGTCTGCAGCTGAAAGGACAGGAGACTAAACATATAACTATGCTGCTGGAGAGCCCTGCTTTTTCTGTATCCACCCAGCTTGGTCCTGCCCCGTGCCATCACAGTGTTGTTTCCATGGCTTGGAAGTGGTTTCCTGGGTGATGGAACCATCTTGCTTGTTTCTGTGGCTGCTGAGACTGGATTCAGCATGAAATAAGCAGAGATAAACTCTTATACCTACTCAGTGCCCTTTAATTTCATTTGCTTGGTGCTGATAGTTGGAAAATGACCATTACATGGGCGGCAGAGGGTGGCTGCAGTGGTTTCGATATAATCAGCATCCTTATGCATGTTCAAGTTAGTCTTGTCCTATTTTAATTCAGGTAGTACTTCTGTTTTGAACAAGCTCATTATAAGCATCTATTCAAAGGCTGGAAACTACCTCCAAAATGAAAGCAGGAGAAAAGGGAAAAAAACAAGCATAATGTGCTGGCTTTTCACCTCCCCTTGCTTCTTTCTGTGCCAAATTGCAGCAAAGACCTTTTAAAGCACCTCACATGGGCATCGCTGTTATCAAGGCTGTCCTGCTGGTGAGGATCAGGCCCTGAGTGCAGTTGCATTGAGGTGACTCCCACTGCTGGATCGATAGCTGGCAGGGCTCCTCGGCAAAGGAGCTGACAGCAGCCTTGCAACCTGCCACTTGGAGCGCTCAGTATCCTAATTCTCTGCCGCATGCAACCATGGGAAGCCCCGAGCGAAGGGAATATGGGGCACAGCACAGTGAGTTCCTCTCTTTCTCCATTTCTGCCCCTGCTTGTTTATACATGATGAGGTTCAATAGGCATTTCAAAATGTTGGGGAGCAGGAAAAGAAAAGGAAGGGGAGAGAATTATATCCTGCCTCTCCCTATTTTATTATGTATTTATGTGAGAATGGGAGCGGGGGACCTGGGGCATCAATTTATATCTGGTTTGAAATACTTTTTTTCTTTTTTTTTCCATAAACAGAAAGGCTTCATCAGGAGAATGCTAAGCAGAACAGAGAAATGACACACCATTTATCTGGGTTTTGTTAAGTAACAAGCTAGATTCATCAGTGATCTCTCCCCTTCAATTAACAGCAATAAATTCTTCATAAAATGTTCTAAACAACGCTGGACTTTCTTCTTGTTTTACATTATTTATACAGCATGTTTGTTATTCTTGTCCTCAAAGCAACTTTATATATTATGCCTTGTTTCTCAGCCAGAAAAACAACTTGCCACTGCAGAATGATCTCAGCAGTGTGTTATCCCTGCCCGCCTGATCCCGGCGGCGGAACGCACACACACACTGCCCCTTAGAGGTGACATCCAGCCATGGCCACGGGGAACAAAATCACAACTCTTGGGATATGTTTTGATTGCAATGTGTTTGTGCAATTTTGACCAGCTGGCTGGCTTACCAGAAGGAGTCTGGTATTTTTTATTTAGAACGAATGTCCATATTTTGATCTCAGTTAAGCAGTGCAAATCTGGCATCGCTGCTTTGATTTCAAGACTGATTTTTGCGATGGACATACCTGATGTCAGGTTCCTGATGGCAGCTCCTTTTCCTGAAAACTCTGTCATGTAAAGATAAAGAGTAGCATAACTGCAGCCACCGTGCCTTTCCAGATGCTGCTGGACACAGTCATGCTTGCAATACAAGAAATCCCATAGAGACCAGAGGCAAATTGACATGTTGCCATCCACCTTAACAAATGAGTATGGAAATGATGAGAAAGGAAGCAGCAGGCTAAGCCTATTACTACATCAACTGCTACAACAGCCATCAACCCTATTACCGCCTGCTCTGCGCTTCCCTGCTCACTGGGGACACTGCCTCAGCAAGGCAATAGGCATCCTCGTGGAAAGCACGACTGTGACAGCCCAGCCGGGCTTCGGCCACCTCAAGGGACACTCTCTCATGTCAAGTGCTTCTCTGTCTCCTGCTCTGATGGAATAATAAAGAAAATCTGTCTCATTCTTTTCATCAGCAGCTGCCTCTGCCCTCCCGAGCCAGGCAGGGTAGCACACAGACAGACAGGGGAGGAAGTGAAGGGCAGCAAATGCTTTCCTGTGTCCATCTGCCTGATCTGACAGTAATTTCTCTAGCAAGGATTTTACATTAAGCAAACTGACGTGTATGTGTCTCCAGTGCAGGGGTGGAGGTAGGGAATGAGCAGTAAGCTGTGTGGGACACAAAGCCATCATGTAAGCATGCTGGGAAACGAAGCATTTAATTTAAAATAAGCAGAACTAGGAGCTCCAGGCTGGCAAAAATTGCGAGTCACCCTCCCAGCACAGCACCAAGTCATGGGATGGACTTAGCATTGAAATTTCAGCTTGCCCTTTCACTCCCTGACCAGGAAAAAGCAGACATGGGGCAGAGGGCTGGGTCCACTCTTCATTGCAAAGAAAAAGACTCCACAAGTGAGAAGCATCAGTGCTTGCATGTTTTATGACTTTTATCTGAACTCAGAGCAAATTGATTGGCTTCCAAGACAGCAGATCTTCAGGAGTGAGATGACCATTTCGCTGAGCCAGGGGTTTCAAGCAGGAAGTGTTGTGAAGTGAAACGGGGAGAATCTCCAGGGCCACAGTGACAAATTTGTGAAGCAAGAGCTGGAGAAAAAACATGGCTGGAGGGAGCACAGGTCTGCTGAGAGACAGGAGAGACACTACAAACAAAGTAGGAACAGAGAACACCTGGCTCAATCTCTGCAATGGGATGGTGCATAGGAAGCTGGGGTGCAGTTTGTCCTGTTATAGCTTTCCATACTGGGAGTGGGGCCACTTTGAAATGGAAAAGTACAACCTCAACAGGGTGAGATATCGGCCCATGGTAATGCAAGTCAATGTCCTTGTTTTACAAATTAAATTAACAATCATTTTGCAAACCATTACCAGAATTGCTCTCTCTGGCTCTTCAGTGGGAGGAAGTGAGACTCATTAATTCCCACCCGACATTCTCTTTTATCTGGTGACCAGGGTCAACGTACAAGGGAAACAGACAGCCAGACATTAGCAAAACAGGAGGTGTGTGCAGGTATTTGTATGGAAAGAGCAAGTTATAAAAATATTACTTTCCCTTGGGAGAAACTTGCTACGTGAGATTTTAATGAGTAATTAGATTCTTGGAGAGTGTCACTCTACAGAAGATTAACCCAGCAGCTCTAGAGATAGAGATCAAAAGACAAGTCCTCTCCACAAGTGCTCCTCTTCCCCAGTGGGGATGGTCATGTCCATCACGCCTGTAGCTGGATCAAACTGCAGACCAGCGTGGCCGATGATGTCCAGAGCCTGGAGTCAGCAAACCAGCCAGTGCCAAAATAGTTCCCTCTGTTCTTGTAACAAAAGCCTCCACCACATCTTTCCTTATCCCATCATTCTCTTTGATTTTCCTATTCTCCTCCCTTTAAACATGCCTTTCTTCCTGCAGAGATTCACTGTGTGAGAAACCTTGTCCACACACACTCATTTTCAACAGAGGGGTGGGAGGTTTCTGAGGGAGATAGGGCAAACTGTTGCCACACTGACCTTGAGCAGTCCCTCATCAGGCCTGAACAGAGGCAGGAATGCTTCTTGGGCTGTGGATTCTGAGTGCCAAGGATATGCCATATGCATGTAACTGACTTTGCAGAAGAGAGAGAGCCCACCCTTCCCCTCAGGCTGCATCTGCATGTCCTTTCTGGAAGGCGGTGCAGTAGCATGTCTGTGGTGGGCTTACTTAAGAAGGAAGATCTGCCAAGCACGGGGCAGGGACTGAAAGGACTGAATCACTGACCTGAGCCCCTGCTTGACATCATAGGCACGAAGCAAATCCCTCCACTAAATACATCAAGCCATTCTAAAATGAAAAAATTGTTTTCCAGTACACATTGTAAGGATGCAGAATGTACTAATAGATCAGCTACCATCCAAACTCTCTCCACCACAATAGCAGCTGCAAAATTTTAGTTGTGGCTTGCAAAGATGTGACTGGATGCAAACAACCCTCGAGGCTCCCTGTGAGGCTGTGCTGGCCACACTGCTCCCTAGCCTTCCTCCTCCTTCTCCTCCTCCTCCTCCTAGGGAGAACAATGGGGCTTTGTCAGCACCAGAAGGAGTGAGCACTAGCAAAACACAATGGCCTTTTTTATCCTAGCTTTAAGGCATTTGTGGTTGGAAAAAGAAAAGCATTCATCTTGTAAAAGCAAGCAATATCTATGTTAGAATTAGGCTTTGCCCAGAATTCTGTGTTTGACCTCCAGGGAATAGATCTGAACATGGATCACAGTCAAAACATTTTATCTTACTCCTTCAGCTGATTTTGAGAGCTCGAATTTGTTTCTTTACCTACATGCTAATTGCAGTGGTGATCTAACCTGTAACATCTTTAATGTCCTCCCTATCTTAGGGAGCTAAGGTGTCATCAGGAAGACAGGTGGAAGCAGAGGCTTGTTTATTGTTTGTGAACAAACTAATCTTTAATCCTTGAGGTCCATTTAGGCAGGAAAGTGTTAACACCCCTATCTCTCAGTGAACAAATTGTCTCATCCAGTAAATAAAAAAAAGATCCCAGAAAATTGTATGTCACTAGATTACTCTTCTCCAGATCTATGGATTAGTGTGCTTGGAGAGGGTATCCAAGTGGAAAAGAATGTAATATCACTGTAGGTGCAGGGAGAGTCTTCACCTCCACTCCAGCTCAATTACACATTTCTCTTATCACAGACATCACATGATGTCTACCCTCATGCTTTTCTTCACTTAAGCCTATTACTGCATTTTTAAAAATATTGGAAAGCCTCTTGAAATTGTGAAGTTTCTTGCCGCAATGGATCATATGTTGTCTAAATGATTTTGTTTCCACAGTTCTCCCCCCTCTGCTTTTCCACATCACTTCTTTATTTGATTAGTTACCTATATTAAGTGATCAAGACATTGCAGCATCGATCCTACCTTCAGTTTCTCCATGACATATACACATACATGTTTCCACCTACAGCTTAAGACTAAACTCTTTTTCAGATTCCCTTATGCCAGCCTAGAACAAGTGCCACAGGCTCAAATACCCAAAGAGCCAAACATATGACTCTGGACTTTCTGTAGGCTCAGGTAAAGTTTGGAGAGCGGAGAGAAAACAGGACCTAGCAGAGCCTGATGCTTCCCCACAGAAGAAATGGTGCACTCAAAGCCAGCGTGGCTGAAGAGCAGCGTCTGCAGTGCCAGCTGTTTAAGGCATTACAAGTCTTGTGGCCATGTGACATTTCTTCTCAGAGCCCTGGCCTTGGAATCCGAGGGCTTGTCTGGCATTCGCTCCTTGTTCTTTCTGCTGTGAGCTTTTTTTCCTTACTTGCTTCTCCCGCCCGCCCCCC
>JAVSBS010000517.1:95384-111607 GCA_033124195.1 Coracias cyanogaster | reverse complement strand
TGTCCCATGGATAACTTGTTGTCCACCAGGACTCCAAGGTCCTTCTCCACAGAGCTGCTCTCTAGCAGATTGCCTCCTAACCTGTACTGGTGCATTTTGTTACTCCTTCCCAGGTGCAGGACTCTGCACTTATTCTTATTCAACCTCATTAGGTTTCTCTTTGCCCAGCTCTCCAGTCTGTCCAAATCCTGCTGAATGGCTGCACAGCCTTCAGGTGTATCATCCAAACCTCCCAGTTTTGTATCATCAGCAAACCTGCTGAGAAGACACTCTGCCCCTTCATCGAGGTCGCTGATGAAGATGTTGAACAGGACTGGACCCAGCTCTGACCTCAGTCTGGGGGACTCCACTAGTTACAGGTCTCCAGCCGGACTTGGCACCGTTGATTACCACTCTTTGGGCTCTACCATGTGGCCAGTTCTTAATCCATCTCACTGTCTGTTCTTCTACCTCATGCTTCCTGAGCTTGCTGATGAGGATGTTAGGGAAACTGTGTCAAATGCCTTGCTAAGGTAAAGGTAGAATACATCCACTGGTCTCCCTGCATCTACCCATTCAGTCACGACACCGTAGAATTATTTCCCCTTGGTAAATCCATGCTGGCTACTCCTGATAACTTTCTTGTCTTCCATGTGCTTAGAGATGACCTCCAGAATGAGCCGCTCCATCATTTTTCCAGGGATGGAGGTGAGACTGACTGGTCTGTAGTTTGCTGAATCTTTCTTCTTGCCCTTTTTGAAGACTGGAGTGACATTGGCTTTCCTCCAATCCTCAGGCACCTCTCCTGTTTGCCATGATCTTGCGAAAATAATGGAGAATGGTAGAGCTACAACATCAGCCAGTTCTCTCAACACTTTTGGATGCATCTTATCAGGGCCCATGGACTTGTGTGTATTCGGTTTTCGTAACTGATCCCTAGCCCAATCTTCACTGACTAGTGGAGAGTCTACTCTCCTCCAGGCTTTCTCTCCTACGTTCAGGGTCTGGAGCTTACAAGGGCTGGTCTTCAGATTAAAGACTGAAGCACAGAAGGTATTCAGCAACTCTGCCTTCTCTGTATTGTCGGTTATCAGGTCTGCCACCTCATTCAGCAGAGGGCCCACACTTTCCCGGTTCTTCCTTTTGCTACTGATATATTTGAAAAAGCTCTTTTTGTTTCCTTTTAATTCCCTTGCCAGTTTTAGTTCTAAGAGGGCTTTGGCCTTTCTTGTTGCCTTCCTGCATGTCCTGACAACTTCCCTATAGCTCTCCCAAGTGACAAGTCCCTTCTTCCATGAACTGTAAATTTCTTTCTTCCATGTGATTTCCTTCAGAAGCTCCTTGCTCATCCATGCAGGTCTCCTAGCATGTCTACCTGATTTTTTACTCAAGAAAATGAACCTATCTCGGGCTTGAAGGAAGTGATATTTAGAAATTGACCAACTTTCTTGGGCTCCTTTACCCTCCAGAGTCTTGTGTGACAATACTACTTCTTTCAGAGCTAAATGATGCTGGATCTCTAAAGAAACCCTGGAAGGAAGTGAGTCCACCTTGGTTTTATTTTTAGCTAAAGGAGTCAGAACCTCATGTTTATGGCAAGTTGGGGCATTAATTTCCTCTGCCCTCAGTGGCAAACCTCTACAGTATTGTATACAATAGGAACAAGTCTCCTATCGAAGGTGCAATTTCTTCACTGAATCTGCACATGAGACGTTTTAAAACTATTTCAACATCAGACAGTGTCTGTGCAGACAGGAGTGCAGAGCTGTAGGGGGAAACAGCATAGTTCTTTTTTTTTCTCTGTGGCTGCTTGGGAGGTTTAAGGAGCACTGAAAAAATTGCCCAGTCTCCCCTCTCCCTGTTTCTGCTGCTGACACTGGCTGTTCATGCCTTTAGTGGTACAGGCTAAATATGTAAATGTGTGCCCGTGGTTTGCAGTTTTTTACATATTGTGCCATTAAAACTTAAAATGGTCCTGCAACCACTCTTCAGGGAGTGCTCCTTCTGAGCTAAGTACATTGCAGTCACTGTCGCAGCGCAAATCATCTGTTCATACACATGCACTTACAGATCTCTTCATTTTTCCACTTTCCATTGCTGCCAGTAGCGCCAGTAACTCTCTACTGGTGTCTACTGGTGAACTGTAATGGAGACGTAATCATGACATTGGCATGGGCAAAGTGGGAAGACCCCTCTATAAGACCCAGAGTAAGTTAACTGTGCTTGCTTCCTAGCTCTAGGTTCAAATTCCCCTTCACCCTCTGTCTCTGCTTCCTTTCATCTAATACAGAGTGCAAAGACATTTGCTCTTTGTGTATGGAAAATAACCCCCCCTAATCCTTTTGTCTGTTCATGTCACTCAGATTATCAGCCAAATCCTCTATTCAGTGACAGCTCCCTAAGATACATCTATTTTCTACTGCTCTGTTGTTTTACTCCTGCATTTGTAAGAATGACTTATTTTAGCAACTAATTATACTAACAGCCACCCAAAGATAAGGCCAAAAAATGTAAAACTGCTTACAGAAGGGAAATGAAGACACTGGTTTATCTTAAAAGGAGAGAGTCCACTACTAAATTTGTTGATGCTACCCTGCTGGTGTTACCTGCCAGAAAAGGTCAAGATGTAATTACGATGGGTGTGCTGAGTGCATTGTATCCCTGAGGCATGAAAATCTGTTAGGTCTAAGTATTTTAGCAGTACCCAAGACAGACTAAAACTCTTTTATGGATTAAAAGCAAAATAAATTTTAAGGTTCTACCTACAGACTGATGCTCAAATATTCTGCACTGGGAGCACACCCTGGATCTCAGGAGCAAGACTCTGGTGCCTGGAGACCTCTCCTCATTTCACAGTGGATTTACTGGGGAGCAGGTGGGCAGCTGTGCTCCTCTGTGCTCAGCTCCTCACATATAGATGTCATGATTATTTTATGCCACCAAATCATTAGACATTTAAGAGTAGATGTCACTGTGTCAAAGACTACTGTGCTGTTTGTGTATTAATCTCATTATCAGTATAAAAAATGAGGTTTATATAACACTCATTGCCGGGGTATTTGAGCTTCCTACAAAACCAGACATTAAACATCCCTTTTTCTACCCTCACAGCCAACTAAATCATTTTTAAAGGCATTTAGAGAACTCACACACTCCTGTAATTATTGCCACATTGCCTCTGTCATTCTCTTGGTCATGTTCAGGAGCACAATTCACTTCCTCTGGTATTAATGAGTAATAAATAATTCATACAAAAAATAAAAAAGACACCTAACAAAAGAGACATTGGCATACTTCATGTGGTGACTGCATTATACAGCTTGTGATGTCGTTTTCTGTGGTAAAGCCCTGTAGAATTTAAGAGAAAATGATAACCTTCCTTTACATTTTGAACATTCTATAGAAGAGAATACAATTAACATCTTTGTCATATAATATAATCCGGTAGGACGGCTTGAAAAGGTTGCAGAAGATAGCACTCTATTTCTATTTCAGAATAGAGTACTGTTACGCTTCTATAGACTCTTATGGGTTTCATCCCTCTCAACTTCTGCAGGACATTCCCAGGAGGGTTTGCACATGAGATGAGAAGAATGGTGGGAGAAAAATTACTGTAGAGAGACAGGAAAATATTTAGCTTAAATTTACTATGAAAAGCTGTCTTGGGAGGCTTAAATATAGTGGGACTATTCAGCTCCATGATAAAGGGGTCAGGTGTGTTCAGAAGAGGGTTAATGACGATAAAAAAGAAACAACAGGAGAGTGCTCAGCAGATAGACAATTAAACTGCCTTACCTGCCTAATAGTGAGAAGTGGAATGCAAAGACCCTGGTTCCTGCAATAGCCCTTCAGCTGCAGCAGAGGCAGCAACCCACCAGACAGTCTGTGGAGTTGCCAGACTGGTGTTCTTCATAGCCTGGGAAAAGCTCCTTTACCCAAGGGGTCCAAAGGAACCATCTAGTCCTTACATAACAGACAATGGGAATTATTTTGAGCACAGAAGGGATCAGACAGCTTTGTTCAGTTAGCATGTGTCTATCCATGATATACGGGACCTTTCAATTCTGTCCTACAGAAAGAACTGCATGGTAGCCTACCATGAACACTCTCTGTGCACACAAGCCAACCTCTTTCTACTCAATTGCTTTTTCACACCAGTCCTGTTTTGAGCACATCCCCACATAAAAGGTAAAACTTGATTTTTAATTTTTCTGTGGCTGGTCAGCTTTATTGTCGTTTTTCAAGAGAGTGGCAGAGAGAAATAGAAAATATGTAATTACTGTCATTCATTCTCCTATAAGATGATGCTGAAGGGAGTTGACCATGATCTAAGCTCTAAGAGGGATCCAGCACTGGTGGGAAGATGAGGCTTCAATGCAACTAGGCAAGAGGGGGAAGCAAATGGCTGGTTGGTGTTAGAACACAAATACCATTTATGTTCTGTTAGACAAACACAAAAGTTAAAAACAATCTCTTGAAAAGCACCAGCATACTAAGACTGAAAACTCAAACCTACAGATAGGAGATGTCTGAACTGCATGAACTTAAATAACCCTTCTATGTGCATGCATTATCTAATTGCATGACCGTATATTTCTCCCCAGAAGGTGTGTGTCTCACAATGCAGAGGACAGGCAAGGTCCATTGCACAAAAAGCTGCTGAATATTTTCCTTTCTCCTCTCTTTTTGTGTGGTCTCAGGCTTATTTACTGCACACTATTCAGTTCATGCTGAAGGTAGGATTACTCATCATGGACATTCTTGTCACATTCCTCACTTCAGCAGCTGTGGACCTCACATAAATCAACACACTTGTTTTCATCTGTGTAAAAGGAGGACTTGGCATTAGCCTCATTTAGCTGCAGAGATCACTACCGAACAATTTCTATCAATATCTGAAATGGTTAAAAAAGAAAATGAAATATGGTTTTGCCATGAGGAGAGATGTTCAGTTTTAATAAGTGGTGCTGCTAGTCCTGCATGTAATTTGCATTTCCATCCTAACCAATGTAAGTGCAGATACCCTCATTATTCGTAAGAATAATTAACTTGTTTTCAGAACCCCACCAACACCGTTGATTGAACAGCCATTGTGAGATGAACCTCAACAACAGCCTCACCTTACTCTGCCACAGAATTATCAAGATGTCAGCTGATCTAGAACTAAGTCTTTTGCACCACTAAGGTCAACTTAAACTTCTGTCACTTAGTTCCTTGCTACACTAACTAGACTAATTTGCCTCCTTCAGTCTCTCACAACATTATTTTCATGGCCTTACTATTTTGGAAATATATTCCACAAGGGGAAAAAAATATTTTTTTCCTTTATTTTAAAACCCAACAGTTTTTAGAAACACCTGTCACTGTTTCCATCTCTCCAATCAGCAAACAGTGCGGGTGTTTCTCAGCAGGAGCTGACAATTCAATGACACTTCATCAGTGTGGGACTCCTGTTGAGAAGTGGATTGAGACAAAGGAAATGCCTCTCACCATTGGAAGAAATAAGAAATTAGATTTTCTAAGTTATTGTTTGGGAAATTAAATTTCCTTTATTTTTTGAAGTAAGTCTGCATGTGTGTGTACTGGCATTAGCATTGGACAGCTCTCCACAGAGGCATAAATGCTGCTAGCAAAATGGCAGTCCTTAGAAAAAAAAACACCAGGCTGGGATTCAAGAGAAGGACTAAAATGCTGACCTCATCAGAGATTTTCTGCAAACCTCAGGTAAGGTTTCTTTAAGGTCTCAATTCACTGAAGAGTACAAGCCTAGAGCAACAATTCTTTAATCAGAAAGTTTATCTTGTTCCTGGTGGTATGTCTGTTCTGATTTGTATTTTCAAGGCTGTCTGCATTATCAGGAAGGACAGATATACTTTTAAAAGGTAATGAAAGAAGGTCTTAAATTCCACAAAAAGCATGTGTTAGTACAGGAAAGCAGGGAATGTAAGAATACAGGACAAAAGAATTGGGGAGGGAGTGAAAATCCAGCCCCCCTGAAATCAGTTGGAGATGATAAATCAAGGGGAACCTTCTTACTCCTCCTTTGGAATGGAATGCCCTGTTGGTGCTAACATTGCTCGCAGAGAAGGGCCTCACAGCCTCCCTGCAAATTAACGGAATACTCAGTGTATAAGTAGCTGGCAACAAAAAACCCAAACTTGGGCCACGTTAAGAATAACTAGTTAATGGAGATGGTTGTTGGAAATCTTCCTTATCATTCAGTGTGATGGGGTTCCTTTGTCTTATGTTATGGATAGCTGGGGCCCCATGAAGTTACATAGCAGAGAGATTCAAGATCACCTGCAGCCATCATCTGAACGTTAGGGAATAAGTAAGATGAGTGGTAGGGTTCAGTCATATTCATAGTGCTGCAGGGTTACAGAAAGCATGGTCTGAGTGCTCTTAGGATGATATGAGTGCTCTTTGCACTCATACACACGGGGAAAGAACCGGGCCCATTTCCTCCTTCCTACCAAGGTGGTTTCTGTCCTTTCGGTCAGGCATTGAGCAGCACTCAAGAGCCAGGACTAAGCCAGTATATTACAGGGAAGAAAAGCTGCCTCTCTGGGAATTTAGACACCACTGGGGCTGAAGGGAGTTCAAATTATACCAAGAACGACACCTGCCCACTTCTGGCCAAGCTTGGAGCAGCCCTTCCTGGGTCTTTCAAAAGCATGTTGCAGAGATGATGCAAAAAGTCTTTCTCCTCTGAATGTACTCCCCGCCTTTCTTCCTTTCCTTATTTCTCTGAGGCCCAGGGACTATTCTCCTCTAGTGTCTCCACTCACTTCAACAACTTCAAGTGAAGGACTAGAGATGGTTTTCTTCTGGACAGAAGCTCAGTGGATGCTGCATTTCTTCTGCAGGCAGATGGTGTCTCGGGTGACCATCAGCGAACAGTGTAGGACCATCAACATTAGTTTTGGTGCATGGAAGAAACCTACCCTTCATCTTTGTGGCTTGGTGCCTTGGATCATACTGGCCCATAGCTCACACATCTCCTGCATTTTTCTGTAGCTTTGCTGTACGCTTTTCTGTTCCTCCTCGGATGCCAAGTCCTGAAAAGCCCACAATACAAGCCACAGCTCATGGTGTCCAGCTGACTTTTACTGTCATAAACAGGCTGGTATTTGTTTAATTTAGTGAAATAAATGCCTCTCCTATATGTTTGGAAAGCAAATCCCTCTTTATCCTCTAACTGGTATTTGCTGTAGTTGAGTGAGCCTGGTGAAAAGCCTGGGTTATAATTTCATGCTGCCATGTTTGTGCAGAACCAAAAAGCCCTTCTTAAGGCCTCTAAGGGTTTTCTAAGCCAAGGGACTGCTCTATTCCTCGATAGAGCTCTCCAGTACCTTAATAGCATTTCATATAGCAGATCTTCAAACAGGGACAGCACGCAAAGAACATTTTACCTACAGCATCAAGTACTGCTGAACATAGAATCATTTAGGTTGGAAAAGACCTCTAGAATCATCAAGTACAACCTTCATCCCAACATCTCCCTGGCCCGTAGACTGTGTTCTGAAGCGCCAAAGATATATTGACAAAAGACCTTACTGAGCTTTCTGAAGTTCCCCACAACAGAGTCACATAGCACCTCTTTGTTATTGTTTTATTCACCAGGAACTGCTTTTTGTCTTGCTAGCACAGTGCTACTGAACGGCAGGGGTTGTGGCTCTGTTCTTTTCCATAGGTGTTTGTTATAGTTCTCATCCTGATGTGAAAAATTTGGACTTCACTGAAAGCAGGCATCAGCACAGCTGTGTTGATATCCATGCTGAATGATTCCAGACAGACTATTTACAATTCCAGTACTTTTGAACACAATGACAGTCTTGCATTGCTTTCAGCAACAGGACCAAGTCCAAGTACTGAGAAAATCTGCAGAAATACAAGGTCAGCGTGGGTGGTAGTTAGATGACTGGAAACTTCCAAAGAGGACTGAGACCTGAACTACCAGATTTTTTGCCTCTTCCCACCCAGCTCCACATACTGTAAGCTCAGTTAACAGAAACACGCATACTTTAGAATGTAGCACATAATTCCTTCTTTCAAAATGTATATATATCTACTAATTTATTGTATTCTGTGATGTCAAGAGGAATTCAGGCTGATGGCTGATGGCACTATACTATAGTAATGGATTGCTTTCCAAAAACACATCTCTGCTGCAGGGCTAAATTCTGTTCTTCTGCTTATAGTTGTCCTAATCTTATGTATATTCCCAATTGCCCTCTGCTCTCTTCTTCCTACATTTGTCTCCCCATTTCTCCTTCACTTCAATGCCTCTCATATCTTAGGGGCTGTCTGATCACATGCCTAAGTCAAAGAGATTTCTTCCAAACAATTGCTTTCATTCACTGTTCTCAGCTCATGTTAGGGAAGAACTGTACATAAAGGAGTAAAAAATTAGTCAAAAGGAAATAATTCATAGTCACTGTCTCAAAACCAGTAAGGTAATAAGCTTTGTCATGTTGGACCATGAACAGGCAGTTTAATACATGGTTTCCGGGGTGCCCAGAGAGTTCAAACTGAATGAGAACCCAGAGACATATAAGGCAGAAAATCATTATTTCCTCTTCCCCTTGTATGTAACATATTCATACTACAAGCCAAGAGATGGGAAGACCTAAAACATCATTCGAGCTTGCTTGAGAGTCATGAAGTCAGTCAGCCCTTTCATTTTAACAATTTTTCATTTAGGAAGTATAATGAGTGCACACATGAACCAGCATCAATATTTATGCAAAAATGTGTGTTGTTAATATGTGATACATTATATACCTTAATTAAGATGACTTCTTTGTGAAGAACTCTTTCTGAAAATGAGTACAGCCTGCTGGGCCTCCCAGTTGTTAAATGAAAAACATGTTAGAGAAGCATCACAACTTTGGCCAGTATTTAACGATTCACTATGCCTCCAGGATATAACTCTGATGGATATTCTAGAGACCCCATTGGTGCCATATCTGAAAGTAAATCATGCTTCAATTACTTCATCTTATAGCCTGCTGCAACACTGCTTTGCCAGCAGCTGTTATCAGCATACTTTGAATTCTTGACCAAGATCATTGAAAGCCCAATATGAGAACAAAAGGATACAAATTATTTCCACAGTATGTTAAAGTTAAGACAGTAGGCTGTAAAATGAAGAGAAATCTCTCTATTAGATAGAGCTGTCTCAAGAGTCACTTCTTCCTTTAGAAATCATGATCTACACAGTTTCATAAATCGATGAAAGGATTTTGACCATTAAACTTAATTCATGCTGAATTTCAAGGCATGAACTTAAATTATTTTGCCATTTTCTTTGACAATTAGTTTTTGGCATTGCATTTCTCTCCATCACTGTATAAAGCAAAAAATCACAAATACTGAGGAAGCAAGATTAACATGCACAAAAGATGAAGCACTGCGAGAAGTGACATCTGGGGCAATGCAGAAGATGTTTCAAGGAGTGTAAACAGGCAGAAGTAAAAACAGAAAATAAAACCTGACTTTCAAGTAAAATCAGCAACAACTTGGATTTATATAGTGTTCCATATGTTCTAGATGAATAACACCCAAGGCGTTTTAGAGTGAAGGTAAAAAGCATGCTTGAGGCGAGAAAGTAAGAAAATAATTAAATTTCTTGAAAATGTTTTCAGATTTGAGTAGGTGCAATTTTTCTCTTTAGGTGGCTGTTGGTAATGTTGCTGAGGTGCTGTTGTTTTACATAATTGGCTTTGGACAAGAGCCATGCTGCAGTGAAAGTGCAAAGATTGTAGTTGAAATGCTCATTCTATTTTTTTTTTTAAATGTAATGCGGCAGCAGAATTCTGATTGCTTAGAAAAATCTAGCTAGAAAGAATGAAAACATTCAGCTGTTGGAAATGCCATTGAGTCAGTTATGGAAGAAAATAGGCCTCAGGTGGGGGAGAAAAGGAAGAACTGCAAAGCATGGGTAGGTTTTTCCCTGTTTTTATTTTTTTTTACCCCACCTGCCATTTACAGAGTAGACTAAGAAAATGATTCTTGATCATTGTGTCTTGATGGATTTCTCCGTCTCTGAGTATAGTAAAAATTAAAATAACCTTGTTGTAATATCTACATTAACAAAGGACTGTCAGCAACAAAAATAAGTACTGCACAAAGTAGACAGCTAACAGTCTTGAGCATGAATCATAAACACAAGTGAGGCATGTTTTGTCTTTTTACAGACTGAGGAGTTGCACAAGTATAGTGCAAAATGGCGTCTTTCCTTTTCTACCATCTACCGCAGATCACACCACCAGCCAAAGTCTGCTGAATGGAGATAGGCATATGTTACCCTATTCCATTTCTTCAGAAGAATAGTGCCACGCCTGCTTGAATCACTCTTTTCTACCATGATTTTATATTTTTCACAGGAGAAAACCTCAGCAAGTGAGTAATTTGTTTGGGTTATCACCGGTAAACTGCAGATGAGTAAGTATTTTGGATATGGATATTTTCTAGCCAGAAGCTCTCATTACTATTTCTGCTATGAAACCTCCCCATGTTCTCTGACATAAAAGCCATGCTCAGCCACTGGGACACTAGTCCTGGAGACCTGTATGGCTGGAACTTCAAACATGGGCCTCGGAATAAAATTTATATTTGTCACACTGCTGTGAAATTTCCAGAACACTGAAACAGGCAACCGTTTCACTTCTTGGCTACATACCAACAGTAGGATTTTTACAACTTATTAAAGCAGTCATCATCTTCACCATCGCTTGGATTTATCAGCTGTATTCTCCTGGAGGCCCCTGTCAGTATCAGGGTCTTACTGGGCTACAATTTTATATAGACAGCCAGAAGATACAGATCATGTTTCAAAGGCATGAAGATTTATGCTTGAAAGAGGTTATCAAATGACTTCTGTCTCAGAAAACAACATTGATAGCCAGTACTCAGGCTGTCCAGCTGGCTCAAGGGCACTTCCTGATTTGGAGGAAGAAAACTTGCCAGCTTTTACAATTAATGTTTTATTATTGCTGGTATCTTGCTTTTTAATCCTTCACTATGTGGATAGCATGATCCTCATCAAAAAGGAAACCAGAAGGGTGCACAGAGGCTGCCAAAAGTCTGCTAGAAAAGGATTCTTGGCTAAAATTTTCAAAGCTGCTTGAAAAGATTTCCTGCTGACTTCAGGCCTGTAATTCCACCCTTTGTTGCACAAGGATAAAGGAGAGGCTACTCATCAACATCAACACTTATTTAGTTTTATGAACAAATTACGTTTCCCATTTAACCTGGGAAATCTTGGGCCCAGAACTTCCTTTCTAGTGATGACCTGGTCTGCTGACTGTGCCTTTATGTAAGAGTTAGAGTAAGGTCAAAAAGCTCTATCCATAACCCACTACACAATAGAGACTCGCGGACTGCCACAATCCCCAAAGCTGGTCTGATGGACTGAGCTGTGCACCATAATTTAGCTCTTAATGTCAAGGAAAAATTATTCACCATTAGTAGCTATCCATCATGTGGAATAGGCAGCAAAAGACAATTGAACTAATTTTTAATTTACAGAGAAAATAATCCTCATTATTTCAATAATAATGATACGCGACAGAGGAAAAATCTTACCAACAATCTAGGTTAGGCCAGTAAGGCAGTAATTTTGTCGTGTTCACGTTTATTCAGTGTGAGGAGCAGATATAAGGTCAGTCAGAGCTATGTTTTTGGTCTGAATTAGCAGATTAATAATTGTCTGGTTTACCTCTGCAAGGTCCTTCTTCTGAGTCTTACATGCTAAATATTTCAGTTAACAGTTCTGAAAATTACTGCTAAATTACTAGTTCCGATCAGGATACAAATAATGTCGAAAGATTGTTCCTCAAAGCCATGAAGTGTTAAGAGAAAGGCAGTCTTAGAAAGATCGCCACAGATGAAAAAAGCACATGAGAAAATGGTAACTCAGATTCATTTTAGAATCTTATTTTTGTTTCACTAATGAGGTCCTAGGAAGCACACGAGAATCTTGTTCTAGTCCCCAATAACTTCTCTGGACAGTGTATCAGACTTCTAAGGCAGCTTATGATGCCCTGCTGAAAACAAAATGAGACTCCTCTAATAACATAAAACAAAACCAAGGCCACATCAGATAAACAGTCAGCCACGATACGATTAAAAACACAACCAAGTTTGCCACAAAGCAATGAAACTGCAGTTTCCAGTAGGGCACAGGCTTAAAAATGAAGTCACAGCATTTCCCCAGGAACATAAAAGCCAAGATACCTGCTCCTTAAGCCAGCCCAAAGAGAAGCAGCAGCACAGTGTTGTGCAGGGAGTCAGTAACTGACAAAAGGGAAAGTTCACTAATGCATAAAGAACTACCACATACACACTGCCCTATAAAACAGAAACTGTGACAGTCTCTTTTTGTCTTAAGAGAACTCAGCATCGTGAGTATCCCTGTTACTCACTTTTTAAGATAGAGGCTATGTTTCTTGAAGTTTTGTCTTTGCTAGAGCATGCTGTCTCAGTGGCTGTGGGCAGCTTTCTCTTTGGTGTTTCCCTGCTTGGTAAGCAAGGATAAAACACACACTCCTTTACACACAGAAACTTTTTTCTCTCTTCTACAAACACCGTGGCTCCAAATCTCAACTTCCTGTTACAATGCACAACCCAAACCACCAGAAATATTCGCCTGTTCTCCACTCCCTCCATTAGGTTTTCCCGTTGCAGTTACCTGGGCTGTGGGAGCAGTTCTGGATAAATGGAGATGATTTGTGCTCTTTGGCTTCTTCCGTTCTACCCAGCAACATACTGGCAGTAATCTCGTCCTCCTATGGAGATAAAGAGAGATAATTAAGATAAACTAGACCTGCTGTTGTCCTCCTTGCTGGGAGGTATTAAGAAGGGAGACATGCTGGCCTATTTCAAAAGACTTGTGAGGTAAAAATCAGCTTTACCATTTGGAGATGGAGCAGAGCTTTTGATGTGTTTTACTTAGGACAATACAACAAAATTATTTTACTTTTTTTTTTCCCCTTTTTTGCAGGACTCAGTGATTGGACCTAGCGTGGAACTTACAACTTAATACTTGTGTGCTGAAACCAGGGATCAGGGAAATGCTACTTTAGTACCTGCGGAAGGAAGAAACCCATATTATGCTAAATGCATTAGGAAAGGTGAGGTAATGTAGAACTTCCTTCCACTTTCCAGACTTGCTCCTTGGGAGATGTGACAATGCAGGATTTTAAAATACTTAACAATATGCATTTATAGATAAAAGAAGGGAATACCATGTACAAAGAATAACACAAACATGTTCAGAATACCTACCACCAACAACATCTTGGCATTTGCCAGTACTTAAAGGTTATGTCTGTCATGTTTAGATGTGACATAAAGTCTTTCACCCTTTCCCAAGTAATTGGACAACATACTGATAAGTAAAATTGAAAGTGTTATGAACAGCTCTCCTATAGACTTACAGGGCTTATTGACAGGCAGTGCTTAGAGAGAAGGCCTAATTTTATGCATGAACATGTCATGCTGGAATAATTATACAACTGCTTACTTTCCTTCTGCAGTACATTGTGAAACCCCACAATTGCTCCTGGGAATTAATACCTCCTTCTGGTTTTGCATAAACACAACCGCTGTAGTCAACAAGCGGCAATGAATTATTAAGGTGAATGCAATACATAACCAAGAACAAAGATATGAAAAATTATATATATATATATATGGCATATGAAAGTGACTTCAGCCTACACACATTTGTAAACAGCAGCAAGCACAAAACTGATTCCTATTGGGAAATCTATGGTCATTGGTCATTTCCTTCAACTCCATTGGCTGACTGATAGACATGTCTGCAAAAACTGAGGTACTGTATTGCCTCTGATAAGCTTGACTCGTGGTTTGTTTTTTGGTTTTTGCTTTTTTTTTTTTTTAGTTCATGGCAAGTTTAACCAGTGTGAAGTCTCCCATCTTAGTCTAAAATTAGAAATCCTTCTGGAGCATTGCTGAAAGTCATCGATAGCTGACTATAATCTTCCTCTCACCTGAACTGAAAAACTGTGGACTGAAAACTTACAGTTTTAGGGAAGGAGAATGTTGGGATAGGGAGTACATTTCTTGAGTGGAAAATAGCTGGGTGCTGGGAGGGTGGTATTAGGGGGATGAAGGAGTATCCTTATGCTTTCTGTGCTCCTATTCTCTCCAGGCATCTGTTCACTGTCAAAGTTTTATGTGTTTTGTTGTTTCTTTTTTAAACTGGTACACAATGTTCACGCCTATATTTCGCATTTGGAAATGCATATTTCAAACAGCAATACAAAAAGTATCCATGAAGAATGTATAATCTCTGAAAAAAACCTGACAGCAATCTTGCTACAGTTTTATTTCTAAATACAAAGCTGACTGCCATATTGCTGCTACTGTTTGTGTGGTGAGAAAAGTTCATTTTTTGTGTGAGTGATGTGAATGACAGTCTTCCTATTTTGACTTCTTTGTCACTTAGGATTCTTAAACTTGCAAACCTCCTAAAGAAAGCTTCAGTGAGCTCACAGCTGGCTCATGACATCCAGTTTAGGACAGAGCTGGTGATTATGCCAGCAGAAGCACTTGAGTTGATGTGTGTGTGGGTCAGATCAGGTCTGCAACCCATTCTACATCTGTGTCTGCCATGGCCACCATACTGTTGGCCACTTCTGTCTGTCTCTGGAAAGGAGGAAGTCTTCACTGTTAACTTCTAGGTGTCATGTGATAACAATTGCTTGTTAGATATATGTATTACAATGAGCCTTCTGGCTCTTTGACTTGGGAAGAACAAAATCTTCTGCTATTCAGGACTTATCAATGGTAAATTCACTTCCTTCACCCTTTTAATAAGCAGGTTTATCAAATTGGTGCTCATCGAGAGACTGTCTTCTCTCAGTGGGCTTGCTGCTGCTTTTGACCAGGCTTTCTGCTGGTACATTTATCCCTCCTCCTGGAGTGGCATTTTAGGCTTGTCATTTCTTTCTTCCCTGCTGTTGAGGGAGCTGTGTGTTCTTGTGCACCTTATGTGTGGTTGCTTTGCTGTGTAGTCTGTGCCAGTGCTAGCTCCATTATGATCTGGGTCCCTGCTACCAGTCCTGCCAAGGCTAGGTTTGACAGTGAACTGCACTGGATGGACATTTGAGCTGGACCACAAAGGTTGTTCTTATATCCCCACGATATAGCATATATCACAAAAACTGTCTGGTTGGAAAAGACCTTTAAGATCATCAGCTCCAACTATTAACCCAGAACTGCCAAGTCCACCACTAAACCATGTCCCTATGTGCCACATCTACATGTCTTTTAAATACCGCCAGGGACAGTGTCTCAGCCACTTCCCTGGATAGCCTGTTCCAATGCTTGACAATTGCTTTCAGTGAAGCTTGTCCATTACAAGCCAGGATGCTGTTGACCTTCTTGGTCACCTGGGCACAGTGCTGGCTTATATTCAGCTGACTGCCCACTAACAGCCCTTTTCTGTTGGGAAGCCACTCTTCCCCCTGCCTGTATTGTTGCATGGGGTTTTTGTGACCCAAGTGCAGGATTCAGCACTTCATCTTGTTGAACCTCATGCCACTGATCTCAGCCCATTGATCCAGCCTGTTCAGATCCCTCTGTAGAGCCTCCCTGCCCTCAAGCAGCTCAACACTCCTGCCCAACTTGTTGTCGTCTGCAAGCTTACTAACAACATACTGTCATCTTCTGCTGTCAGTCTGATTCAGCTGGTCTTCTTTCCTTCCACTCCTCTGGTACACTCCTTTGGGTCCTTTCCAGTGTGGCTGGCACCAGCAGTGGTGCTGCCAGAACACAGCTGCTTTGAGTGTATCAGAGTGGAGCAAATCCATTTCTCTATACATCTGCAGCTCATATAGCAAATGCAGATTACTGGTGACAGACGCAGCAAAGAAAGCCGTGAATGCTCATGATATGTACCTACTTAAATTCGTCTCATCACTGCTAAGATGCCTGAGCAGCTCTGGGGTTGCAGCACTGGGATCCCCCTTGACTCTGTACTTCCTGGTTCTGATTACTCTTTCCTTACCTACAGCCTCCACTACGTTGTTTTCAGAAGTTTGCATGTAGTCAACATTGGGGCTCCAGGAGGTGGCAGAGGCTACGGAGCAGTTTTAACTTCAACGGTGGGGTGCATTGGCTCAGAGCTCCATGAGGGCCGAGTACAGGGGCACAATCACCTCCCTACTCCTGCTGGTCACACTGTTTCTGATACAGGCCAGGATGCCATTGGC
>JAVSBS010000517.1:78345-90476 GCA_033124195.1 Coracias cyanogaster | reverse complement strand
CACAGGTGGGCCAGGTTCTGCCTCTGGAACATGAAACCAATAAGAAAACCAAAACATTCTGCTAGGTTGTGACTCATTCACTGGTCAAGTCCAACTTGAGCCCCAAACTTCAGGCCCCAGCACTTCAGTGACATAGAAGAAATCTTATTTTGTATTTGGGTTTATCCTTGTCTCAATTCCAAGTCCTCTGATTTCACAATCTGACTGAAGACTGGACTCCAGAGAACAACAGCTCAGCATAATGCTGGCAAGTCTTTCAGCTTTCTCATTCCTTCCAAAATGGGTCCCCAGTGGGCTCTGATGATGGATTCATAGGCTCTTCACATCTCTGCTAAGCAGCCTACCGACATGCTGGCTGCTGCTCCATCTCTGTTGTCAGGCCAAGGGAGAAAGCACAGATCTGAGGGGTCAAATGTCAAGAAAGGAACACAGTCCCAAGCCAGGTTCCTGCTCAGGAGCATGAAGAGAGTGGTATCTGCATTGGAGGGCACTGATCTCACTTTCTAAAGTCTTTTTGTTTGATATGAATTGATTTTAGTCTGATATTATTTGGAGACCGTACAAATTTAACAGTCTTTTCTCTCTTCCTTGCTTTCTGCTCCAGCCTCCTTTTGGTCACTTTCATTCATCTCTCCATGACTGGCTGCCTGGATTAATTTCCTCATTGAATACATTTCCTTGTGTTAACAACATATATGACAAATAAGTAATACCAAAGGCATGGGTATGCGATGTTTCAGCTACTGATGGACATTTAGAATTCAGCAATATGCCACCTTTGTGTCACTCTTAAAAGTCTGCAAAATGTAAACAGACAGATCTAGAAGGAGATGCAGAAGTACAAACTTGCCCAGAACTCTGCTTGTTTTCATTCTCAGCTTAATTAAGTAAACTGTAATGAAGGCTACTGACACAGTTTTGGCAGTTTTGATTTACATTTTCTCTGAAGCCCAGTAAACATTTCGTCAGGATCTTATCTGGGGTTAGAAATATTTCTGAATTTCAACACACACTTTTGAAAAATGTCAAACATTTTAGCCACAGTTTGTGCAAATATAGTTGTTTTTTTAATCTTTTATTGTGAAAACCCACAGAAAAGAATATTCAGAGGTGACATTAATTGCTTCTGAAGGGTGCTGAAGTAAACTTTTAGTGTAACTCACCTGTGCAGCCTAAATGGTAGGTCCCTCTTCCAGCTACAGATGGGAAAAACCCTAACTTTGAGAGAGAAAGAAGGATACAAAGTGATCTGTGCTAATGCTAATCCCGTGAGTACAACTTTTCCTTGCCTTACACACCATAGCTCCTGATTATGTACAAGTATCTTGCAAAAATTCAGTTCATATTCTGCAAGGTTCAAAGGTACTCAGCCTGAATTGCTTGCTGTGACATAGCAGCATGCCAGCTGACTTGGTCAGAGTACTTCTCCAAGGAGCAAATGGGGACTGATGCACTCAGGCCCAATACAGAGTATTGCTTTAACCTCACAAGGCAGTAGGAAATGGGGAGAGGCTTGTCCTACCTTATCCCTGATTTTGTGTATCTGCATGGACTTCATCACAGTCTGACCGCAACCTTTTTCCCTCACTACAAAATTTACCATGAAGCCCACATGTACATAAATTACCCTAGAAAAGCAGAAGAATAAATTATTGATTTGGCTTCCCTGCCCGGAAGGCACTCTTGCAAGAAAAAGGACCAGTCTACTGAGGTTTTCACCATTTTCTTTTGGGGACTTCCTCACACCTATGTCCTCTAGAGAACCTGACTGCTAAAACAGAGTTTCTTCTTTGACGTGGGCTGCAGAAATGGCTTTGGTGTGTGCTGAGCTCAGCTGTGGTGCCCTGTGACAGATTTGCTAACTGTAGCTGGGCAAGCTGAAGACAGACTGTCATTTCATCATTTTTGGACAGAGAACTCCCCTTTAACACTTAAGTATTATCCACATACTGGTATTCTGGCAAGCCTGCATTCATGCTAATCTGTTAGGATGGTCCTGTTCCCACTCATAATGTGGCACAGTATGTCAGCTTCAACCAGGCAAGGATGCCAGCCTCAGTTGGATTGTGACTAGCCTGCAGAAGAGCCTCCTGCTGGTGGAAGAAGTGCCAAATTAGGCCACATGCTCTGTCATTGGTATACACTGTGCCCAAAGCTGCTTTGGTATCAATTATGGAGGGAGTAACGCCCTTTTTCAGAAAAGAATGTGTTAACCCTTCCATTTCATGTGCTCTGTCTCCCCTGTTCAATTTCCATATGTTATTTCTGGGCTTTGCCTGTATAAAAAGAAGATATTCTTCTTCCCTGACAGCTATAGAGAAAGGTCAGATGTGGCTGTTTAGATTATGAGCCCCAAATGTGTTTGTTGTTGACTTTGGAGTTGTCTCTTTTGATTAAACCACTTGCCATTAAGACAACAGCACTGAGTGCTGCGCAGACACTGATTCCAAAGACAGTCCTTGCCCCCAGCGGGATTACCATCTAACTGCTCAATGCTTCTTTGCAGAAATCCAGGCACCCCATGCTCCTGTGCATCTTGGCTGCTCCCAGAGTGCTGGTGAGTAGGCAAAAGATGCACTATGCTGCAGGTATCCCTCTGACCAGGACTTGCAGGAATTGCCAGGATTCACAAGTGCAGCATTATTCAGGACAGAAAAGCCTCTGGAAATGCCTTTTTCTAATCAGGATGATGTCTACAGCTTCTAGCAGGCAGCTGCATAGGTAGGAATATCATACCTATGAAAATAAATGCTGCCCACCAGCTTTAGCATAACATCTCATCAACAATCTTGCATCGGTGCTGAATTGTAACTTGTTTTTCTATAGACTCATGGTTGCTTCTGCCTTTCCGGCTATGATGTTGTTTGTCCTTTGTATAAACACCATCGTTTTTTAAAAATAATATGAATGGGGAACAATATACTGCCAGCTAAAATGGTTGCTTTTCCACACTTGCTCACCACAGGAACTCTTTAATCAGCAATGTCAGCCAGGGACAGAAATCTCATAGCTGAGAGATAACAGTTATTTGCTGGCAACTTCTTGTATGATAAGCCCAACAACGGAGTGATTACATACTTTCTCAAATAACACAGGAAAATGCCGCACCACATTTCCGAAAGTACATGTTACAGCATCTGGAAGCTGCATAAGAGTTTTGTCAAGATTTTTTTTCCTCCTGTTTATTTTTTTAGTGCTCTGAAATCTGAATGTAATGCTGACATTCTTGAGCTATCAACCAACTTTTCTGCAATGAAAGGCTCTATAAAGAGTACAAAGTCAATACTATAGACAAAGTGCAACTGATTAATGGGAGTGGGTTTCTGCCATAACTGAGCTGCTTAAGGTCACAGTTAAACAATTTTTCATAGCTGCTTCATCCACGGAATTGCACTCGCATGGTTACATGGCTAGTTGAAAGGGAAATGAGCAAGTACATGCTGTTTGAGTAAATTATTAAAACATAAGCTGGAGCAAAGCTATTTCTGTGAAAACTCTGTTAATGAAGAGAGAGAATGCCTCTGCAGCAGTGAAATCAGTTTGAAGTAAACAGGTTAAAAAAATAACATTTCTAAGCACTGACAGCATGTTTCTAAGATGTACAGGAGAAATATCTGAAGTAATAAGGTTAGTGCAAGTCCTTCTAAGTTTTGTCCTGTGGTAATGTCTGGATGGTGCACCTTTGTAGCTAGATCAAGGTATTTGGGCTGGTTTAAATGTGAACCTTGTGTTTTCAGCTATTCTTGGGGTTCAGACCAACCCCGTATATGTTTTCAGGCCTCTTTCAGTGTGAGACAACAGTTGTGGGACATGTACAGAGAAGGAGCATCTGCTATGCTGGTGCATACTCCAGGGTATTGGGTCATATTGTCGTGGGCTGTCATGCTAGGAAGCTGCTGCAGCATGTACTTGCATTCAGGAGACCACTTGCCTTTTTTCCAATGCATCTGTGCATGGTGGATACAGCAGTCTGGAGAACCAGAGGACCTGAAGTGTCCCAGAGTGAGGAGAAAAGCCAGTGCTGCTTAGTCAGCTACTAATGACAGGTACAATGGGATGAGAAGGGTGACAGATAGGATTCAGAAGTAGATCCAGTATTTCGTGTGTGAGACCTGATGGATCTGTGGTTCAGGTCTGCAGTGGTCTGAGAAATCCTTGAGATTTCTATCCCAGTGACAGTATTTTGTGATGCCACCTGGAATGGGTGATTCTTTTGAGTGGAAACCTCACACAGGAAGCTTTTAGATTATTTTGAGAAAAAACGTTTAGAGCTTCTCTGGATTTGTATCCAAATCTGTGGCTGTTTTTAAACGGGGGTAATTAAGTCCAAACATCCTTTTGTTTTTAACCTGCCAGGATGTGAGTAGGGTCAGGATTTATGGTTGTTTTGCTGGCCTTCTGTGTGATAATGAGTGCAAGCTGAGATTTTTAGCACTGGGTTGCATTTAAGTGAGGAGAGAGTCACTTAGATTATACTTCTTTTTCCCTTCACACCTGCCAGATACTAGTAACAGCTTTTTGCACTTGCATGAGGAGTAAGACAGACCTACTAGCCTGCTGAATTTCATGGATTGGTTTCCACAGGTGAGAGAACAGCCAACATTAGTGGAACATAGATGCTGTGATCTCCATCTTACTTCCTCTCTGAGGTTAAAGGCAGTAATCCTCTTTCCCTTAAGACTCATTATTTCTTCCTCTTCCTTCTCCATTGTCTCGACTTCCCTCTTCTTTCCTTCCCTCAAGCTAGGTGCTGTGAGACAAACTCAGGAAGGACTGTGTGTTATTCCTGATGTTTATTGCACAATTGGCCATGTTAATACTTCCTGTATAACCTGAAATTGGGCACTCCTCCAAGACAGCAGGTAACACATACAGAACTTGGAAACCTTCTCAATAGCCCCAGTTGGAATCTGACTTTCTCCCTCTCTCTCTGAAGGTTGATCTTTACGGATCTTCATATGCAGCCTTCAGGTTTTAGGCTACAGGTGGCTTAAAAGGAAAAGATGTCTGGAGATTGCCTGTGGAGATTGAAAAGGTTGTTTCTGGCTTCAGACAACCACTATTCTTTATAAGTCTTTTTGAAACAGTAAATCTGCATTTATTCATACTGGGTGAAGTAGACAGCTGGCACTTTCTGATTCCAAGACAAACAGATCCTGTGGATCTTGCTGGCTGAAAAGAAGTTAATACTCCAGAAGTGGAAATCCACATACTCCCAATGAGACTCATTTCAGGCAAGCAACAAGATTTCAAGTGTACTGTGTGTTTGGCTGGCAGATTCTGAGCTCATTTAACCTACTGACATCAGGTTAGTGCTCATGAAAATGGATTTATTCCAGACTGGTTATCTGGGATCGAAATTTGACCTACTGGTTAGGCAAATATTTCCCGTCCTTTCCATATACAGCTACTTGT
Source organism: Coracias cyanogaster (assembly GCA_033124195.1). NCBI lineage: Eukaryota > Metazoa > Chordata > Aves > Coraciiformes > Coraciidae > Coracias > Coracias cyanogaster. The sequence goes on along the minus strand of JAVSBS010000517.1, from coordinate 85,061 downwards.
CTTATTTTATATGCTAGGTGTTGATCTGCTCAATAGTGATTTTCAGAGATTTTCCTGCAGAAGGATACTTGCCCGTAGCAATATGTTTTGAAGCACTATATGAGGTTAGAAAATACAAAATTCAGTAAGAAAAATATGTGCTTGGCACATGTCTTGCAGTTTCCAATAATTATTTTCTAAAAAACTCTACAGTAACAGAAACCCTGCACTAGAAAGCGACCTTTTCTTTAATAAATAAGACTCAGAATGTGACAGAAATCTACATAATTTCTCAGTTCCTTGTGCTCCCTCTCCATCTGTTTGCCTTTTGTTTCTTGAAGGACAATATCTTTGCCTTATTTGAACATTGTTCAACTTCTGTATCTTGGTGGGGAATTGCTAGGTGCTGTACAATATCAATTAAAAATTATTATCTTGCAGTGTATGGTTTGATTAATGTTTATGATTCTCAGAGGGAAAGGCTAAATTCCTACATAAGAGCTTTCAAGTTGATTCTCACCAATTCCGCAGAAAATGGAATAGTTAACACTGCTACTCGAGCTGACATATGGGAGAGTCATATGAGTTTGGAAATGAGGTGGAAAGTAGTCCGGGAATATTCTTCTGTTTCTCTGCCAATCAATACATTTCCTCCTCTGCATTAGCATGGTGTAATTAAGACCTTTACTGGGGACCATTTATAGGGAGAACTGGTCTGTCATTCATGGAAGCATTAGGCTGACAAATGGTTTGTACTGGGATAGCTGTGCTTTTCTTTACCAGAGAAACCACTCAGGAGTCACAAGAAGAGTTGTATTTTGCTTGGCCTATTATTTGATGGCTTTAGTGGGCTCCAGAGCAGCATGATGCGGCAGGAAGGGTTGTGCCCTTGAAAAGTATTCTATTTTTCTTGGGTGAAACACAGTGCAAGACATGTATTGTCTTCAGGTGGCACTAGTGTTCCTGAGACTATGCATTAAATCTGTGGTAGTAATGCTTAGGGCTTTCACTAACCAGGTGATTTGAAGCACCTGAAAGTCATGGTGACAGTATTGCTACTGCCATGAAAACTGAACAGCTCTGCTACTGCCATGAACATGGTGAAGCCATGGGATGAAGTAGAAAGCAAGCTACCAGCTCACTTTCTTACTTATGTCTGTGGTTTGTCACTGAATGGCTTTCTTGATTTGCAGTGTTACGGCTAGCAGTTTGCAAATTTGCCCAAAGAGGTGTCAGCTAGGCAGAGTGGTGAACTTGTTCTGCTACAAGGGTTGTGATGTGCTGTGGAGCAGTCAGCAGATAAATAACCCTGCTTATATCAATATCTTGTGTAACAAGCAGGAGTACATCAGGAATGGCACATTATGTTCTTATTTGCAAAGGAATCTGGATTCGATATGCCTTCAGTCACAGAAACATATATTGTAAATAGCGGTCTAACTCAGCTGCAGATGTTGGCAACTGTCTACAGGAGTTAAAACATCTTGGGCTGTGGCATATGTTCCTGCTTCTTCCCACCCATGTTCCCTGTGCCTCCAGTGTGGCCAAGTATGTCTCTTTCTCCTTCAAAGCTTCCTGTTGCAGTGGAAAAGCTTGCCTGTTGGCATTGCCCTCCCCTAAATGTGCTGGGAAAGCAGCATGCTTCTGTGTGTGCTCTCCAACCAGTTCCAGACTAAAACAGCTGGTTTTGCTCAGCTCAGCCGACAAGAGTGGTGTGAGTACCATGGCACATTCTGTGCAGATCAGGGAGTGGAGTACCACGCTGTCCCTGTGGCAAAGCTGTCAGTGCTTCTGCAACAAGGCCATGGGCTAACAATGGCCTTGGACATTAAGCAAATCCACCTTGCAAAGAATGGTGATAGGTTTGCTGGAGCATGTTGAAATGCTGCAATGATCTGCAACAGGCTCCTCTTTTGGCCTTTAGGCTGCTTCACTATATAGTGTGGATGGGAAGGGTGTTGAATGGCCCAATAGGCATCACTTGCCACAGACAAGCAGTGTGAGCCCCTGGGCGAAAAAACTTTCCCCTGGGAAAGAAACTAAGAAGAACTTGCCTCTTCTTTACCCTCCACTCCACCTCCTTGCAGCTCTGCCTTCTACTACACACCATGGTGGCTGATGGATCCACTGGCTGTACCCATCTTGAACTGTTAGACAGGAGCATGTAAGGAGCCCTGATAATAGGTACGGAGTGATGACCTCCTGAGGCAGGCTCTGCCCATCTTGCTGCCTCCTTCACTAAGATGGATTCTATATTTGAGGTCTTCACTGCACAGGATTTGCCCTACAGCACAGCCTGTGGCTGGAAGAGCTGCTTTTTCAACGTGACAGCCTTGTTCTATTGCCACTGCTTCTGTGTCAACATGTGTCAGATAGAGGAGCTCACTGTCTTCTTTCAATAGCCTTTTGTGCCTCTTCTGCCTCTTTTTGTTGTAAAAAAATCCCTAAATCCATTTTACTTCATTTGCCTGCAAGAAAGCATCTTGCTTTAACCCTCTGCTGGCTTTTTATCAGTGTGCAGTCTCAGTACTGAGTGGTTCCTCTTCATGGAAGTGGCAGCTGTGTCCCTCCTTGTGGGTCTGTTGCTGCCCTGGTCTGTGCCTTTCTATGAACTGCTTTCAGAATTCCACTTTCCTGGCACTTATGGCTCAATTTGTGCAGAGTGGAATTACACCAAGGCCTGTGAGTGAGAGATGCAACAGCAGAAGGCAAAGCTGGGAGTAGTGGGAGCAGGTGTCTGGCACCTCATAGAGTTGGAGCTAGTTCCCTGACATTTAGAAGGGATAATGGCTGCGCTGTTCCATGCCAAGAATTGGGAGCATGGGATTTATCCAGCCTATGCCCACCTACTTTCTGCATGTGGACATTTGTTCTCCCACCCACCTAATTAGGAAAATAGAGTGTAGAAAATGAAGGGGCGGATTTGTTATTTTGTTATGGCTGTTTGAAAGCAAAGTTTGCTTTGCAGCCTCATATTACAGTCCATGGAGGGACAGTATTGTCTCCAAACCTGGTATTAGTGTTGGCTTTCCTCAGGAGGTCTAACAGGAGGCAAAGCTACGCACAGACTGTCAGTGCAGCAGGAGAAAGGATCAGAATCACTGGAACAAGCCTCCATCCTGAGAATGACTGCTTGGGAGAGGACTGTCATTGTAGACAGGCAGAAATAACCTCTGGGTAAACGGGTAAAATCAACACTTTGATGAATATTTCAATTAACGACAATAATTCTGAAAGCCAAAGAGTTTGTAATAAACCTTGCTGCAGTTCAGCTAACATTTAAAATTCAGCTTCCTTGAGAAAGTAACTTTGTATTCCTTTAGCCATTTCCCTTTAACCAGTAGTTCCTTTGTTTGCCAGACAATTTGCTGTATAATGGTAATACATTCACCATGGTTAGAGAATACAAAATGTACAAAAACACTCAGCAGGGAGCTGGGTTTTAATCCTTGTCCCCATTATTAATTACTTTTTGGGGTATGACTTCCCAAATCTGAGGTAAATTCACCAGCCACTACTGGGGGACTGTTACACTGGAAACAGCCCCTTCTACCACCTCCACTTTGTGTTTTCCTTCCAAGCTCTTGAAAACAAAATACTCCATTTTTACTCAGATGGGGCACTTGTTCAACACAAAGGAAGGCTAATGGGTTTAAAAACAAAAGATTTGGTTCAATCCACATAAAATAAAACATTTATGTTTCGTTTTGTTTTCTGGTTCAACTGCCCAGCTGAAATAGCACTGTTTGCAAGCCCTTGAAAACCAGTAGCTGTCCCACTAAATTTGTGTCAAGCGGTTGCTCTTCCTACTGGTGGTCTTAGAGCTGATCTTGTCACTGCAAAAGTGTCTCCCCTCCTCTGCTTGCAGCCCTGCAGAGCTTTTCTGGTTTAGCCATCAACAAGGCAGAGAAAAGTTAACTTCACTCATCTCTGCTGATAATCTACAGGGCTTGTGACAGACCACACATCATAGTCTCTTGTCTTAATCATCTTTAGACTATTGTTTTGAACCTGGATTATGTTTCTTTCACCCTGCAGAAAGCACTGGTAGTTTGACTGGCAGCATCTCTTCCTTAGGAGCTGCCTTCCAAACCTGAGCATGTGTGGTAGAAGCCATTGGGGTGTGGGTGAAAGAATTGTTCCTGAAGAATGCAATAGCATAAAATATCAAATTCCACAACACCCTGGACACAAAGCCATAAAGACATAAGCATTTACACCCCATGATATCATAAACCTGACTGAGGTACCTAGATTCTCTCTGCAGTATCTAAACAACTTCTCAGAGAGTGAGTCACAAAAGCCAGCAAGTTGAAGATGTATGTTTAAAGTTGTGCGCCTTTCTAAAACTGAAATACCAGATTCAGTGCTGTCAAATGAGACATCTGCCCACTTAGGCTTCACGCACAGCTGTTCTTTCATGAAAGTTGGGGCATAAGCTTTTCTTTTTCAGAATACCCTACTGTAAAAACAATTCTCACCTATGCTGTTTGGTATTGCCCACCAAAAACCAGGCTTCCTGAGGAGATCTAAACCCATATCTCAAATACACAGTGAGTTCTAAAAGTCTTACCAAGAAGTTTCAGTTCCCTCTGTGGGACCTGCCATAGAAAGCATTTGGGAGCAGGGCTTACCTGGGGAATGAGTGGGAGACCTGCATGTAGTTCTGTTTGAGTCTGTCTTTCGAGCCTGTCTTCAGCTCTTTCCAAGTGCATTTTTTTCCAAAAACTTCTGTATAGGAAATCTTAAAGTCTTTGGTAAAGGAATTAGAACTCATATCTTCTACCTCTCAGGGGACTTCCTTATCCTTTTGATCGCATTCCTCATCTCTCACAGCAATCCTACAGTTTCAGCAAAAGCCTTTTCCTGGAATTAGTCTGATGGTTAAGTCTTTTCCACCAACACGCTAAGAGCCTGACACCTCTCAAACAAGGAAGGGAGCTGAATCCAGAGCCTCCACAACCTGTGTTAGTGCTTTGAACACTGAGGAAACTATTTTTGTCCCATATAAAAGGCAGGCAACATACGGCTACATTTTCTGTAGAGCTGGTCCTGCAGTAATGCACAGGAGTGCTCTGAGGTGCTAGCAGGGGTGCTGAAAAATCAAGTATCAAGACCCTGGGGGCAGTAACACAGAGGGGCTTCAGGCGCTCAACAAGTTCAGTAAGTCTGTTTAGGGGTCTAGGCCTGGGGGACTTTCTTTCACAGTCCACAGGGAATGCACAGCTCCTGCTGGCTCACAGCTAAGGAAGCAAGCATTGAATATATGCTGAAGAGAGCTTTCTTGGAGATACAAGCAACAAGGGGGCTAGCATGGATACCAAGGTCTCTGTGGCTTGCAAATAGTTTGAACTGAAGGATGGTGCAGTAGAAGGCCTTTTGTAGTATTCACCCTCCACTCTTTTCTGAGATTAAATACAGCCTGCATGAAATGTGTTGGCAGTGGTTTCCCACTCAGCAATAATCAGACCATATTAGGACAAAATATTCAAAATATGTACCACTGTGGGACTTGGGAAAGTATCAGCATAAAATTATGCCTTCCAGAAGAGCGAACCAATGGACGTGCGGGAGCTGAATAGCATGATTTTTAATGAATGAGACCTTGGATACACTTCTTGTTTGGCATTAGCCTACCGAAGAGTATAACTTGTCTTAACACCTTTTTGAAGTGATTTGGTGAAATTTCTAGATTTTGGACTAAAAGAGTCATTAATAAATTGGGTTATAAAAGTCTAAGTGAATGTAACCAACTCCTACTGAAAATGTGCTGATTAAAGCAGATGTGATGCTCAGGTAACTGGCAAACAGGCCACCTGTTGATTTTCTTGTCAGTGTTGCTGCTACCTGGGGTACGATTCTAGTCGAGGAGAAAATAGGGTTCATTTAATTAAAACAATTTGTGCACCACCATTTAATGTAAAACTGTCCATGGCTTTTTAAAGAAGATTGAAAACAGTCTAATCAGGGCTTGATTTGGGTCCTATGGCGGGAGGAGAGAAGTGGACAATCAAAGGGAGTTTCACTGTGTGTACGTGAGAGGGTTACAATATAGATGTTTACCTTGGCAGTGGAAGTTAATGAGCAGTCTGATAGTCCATAGTGGCTCTATTTCTCCAGCTGTAATAGCATGAGTGCCCAGAGCTGTTTCTTTCTGCTGAGCCTAGGGTGTGCATGTGTGTAGCCTTTAAGTCTACTTGAAATAACAGATGTAATCAGCAGCACCCAATTCCAGCTGACCGGCTCCTTGCTTATATATGCTCAGATGCTTCCTACAGCCGTAGCCTAGGTAATGATACAAACCAGGAGCCACTGTCTAGAGTAGTGTTTGGCCTTTATGTAAATCTAACACTCTTCTCTAAATTCATAGTAGAATGTAGTTTTGAACATGTTTGCAGATAGCTGTCTGGAAAGAACAGTAATACTGTATGTGCATATAGCTTTCTTAACTCCAACATGTTTTCCAAACAATACACAAAAAATAGCTGCTTCAGCTATTGCCCCACTAGATAGCTGCCCTGGAGTGGAGTGGTTACCTGACCATGTTATGAGCTGGATTCTAGGAAGGAAGTGGAAAATGCAGCTGAGTACCTCAGTTAAAAACGTAGGCCATAATGAGATAAGAAATCAGGATGCAGTGATCAGCACTTCTGTCCTGCAGTGTGGAATGCTGCCAGCTTCAATTCGATGAAAGAGTGAGAATCCTGAATACCAAATCCACAGGAACCATGAATATA
>JAVSBS010000517.1:38003-78335 GCA_033124195.1 Coracias cyanogaster | reverse complement strand
TCTAGTAGGGGAAGCAGGTGGGAATGTGAAAACGGAATTACTCATAGCATCTGAAGTGAGTATACTTCAAACACCACTTAGCATCTAGTCTAGACAAAGACAGGCACCTTTAAAATGGGTCTTATCTGCTTGTGGTTAACCACAGTTGTTAATTGTGGGTGTTTCTAGAGCACATCCATTTGCAGCTTTGCTGGGTCTGGAAGGTGCCTTTGTAAAAGGAGTGCAGCTTGAGGAAGGAAAACTTGTCAAGGAAGATAATGATTGGTAGTCATTGATATGTCTAAATAATACCCAGGCTCTGCATCAGAAGGGAATATGGTTGTTTGTTGCTTTCTCTTTTCTTGGGGAATGGATTTGAGCAGGCAAACGATAACACAGGAAGAGGAAGTGTATGAAATAGACACATGAGAAAAGCTAAAGCAGGGAAGTGGAAGACTACACCAAAATGGAGACACACCCAGGCAAAAGAAAGTCAGTAAGCTGGCAAACTGCAGGCACCTGAACTCCCTTATACAGAGAAAATAGAAACAAATCAAATCCTCCCTTCTGCTGCCCCGTGTAATTTTCCAGAAATCTTCTATAATTTTCCCTGGAGTCCCGTGCTGACAGCTGGCAGATGCTGAATGAGAGAGGGTCCCCAGAATGAGTGACGGCAAGGTCACAGATGGAATGCCTACGAAGATACTGATGCAGCGAATCACAAGCAACTTTTGCTGCCACATAGTGGCAGAGGGAAAAGCTGCCATGTGACAGAGCCTCCTTTGTAGTCCTTGTCCAAAGATGACGTCTTTGCATTTTTATTAGTGTTATTCTCCGGTAACAAGTGTGCTAATTCTAGGAGGTTAAAGTCACGGAGGAAGGGGAAGACCTTAAGCAATACGGCTCCTGCAGACTCGGTTTAGTGTGCAAGTCACTCCTTACAAACCACACAGCACTCTCCTATGCCATAGGTTTATCAACAAGTGTTGCTAAGAAGGCGCTTAAAAGCTTGTATTTCAGACACTGTGTATGAATAGTACTTCTCACTGCCGTGGTTGCTATAGTAAACCCTTGTTCTTAATTGAATACTACAGTAAATAATACTTTAAAACTGGAGAGGAAAATAAAAAGAACGAACTCCATTAGGAATTCCCTGAGCCATTTGAAATTACTGCTCCTTTTTCATATTTTGCAAGTATGGAATGCTTTGTGCAGTGGATTATAGAATAGCAGCACCTGCATAACTGTGATGCTTTCTCTGCGTAATTTCTTGTCCCTCAAAGCTTTGCAGCATATGATGTGGTTCAGAGCACCTCTGTCAATAAGGAAAAGAGCAATTAGTGAGATAAAAGTTAGCTGTTGTTTTCTTAAAATTACATATATTTTAGACCAAATTTTGGAGGAGAAGAGGATGCAAAGGTTGAAATGATCCTTGAAATTATTCATGCTGTAACCACTGCCAGTGAAGCTACACTGGAGAAAAATTATCCAATCTTTTCCCCTGGTGTTAAACTGTAATAATCCATAAGCATGGTGACTACAGAGCTCACTCATGCTGATGGCAGCCTTAGAGTACCACAGGTAATGCTGTCCAGGAGAAAGTACATGGTGTACGAACTGTCAAGGTATGCATGCGGGGAGTAACAAGTCGGAAGCTGGTGAGAGCTGAAACTGCAGCAGTTCCTTGCTACTTAGGCGTGAAGAGGAGGAGGAAGAACCTCAAAGGCCAGATGAACTCTTTGAGGGTTTAGAGAAATGTCCCATACATCATGATAAACAGCTGTGAGGCAGAAGATTTAGAGGCCCCTGGGAGTAAACAGAAGGAGCAGTGAGGTTAATAGGAGTAGGAGATTATTCTACCATGGGGTAGTAAAGCAGTGAAAGAGATTAAACGATACATGAAATGCTGGGTTCAGAGTTACTAGCATGAGGTGAACAATAGATTTGTATGTAAAGCACTGGTGTGCAAGTAAATTGTTTTGGGCCTATTTTATGCTTTAATCAGGCTCTGTGTGTCCTTGGCCCTCTGCCTCATCTTTCCAACTGTATACTGGGGTTGGTGCTGTCTTCTCATTAGATTAATGAACAGTGAGGTGGCTTGAAAACTGGCTGAAAGATAGAACTCAGAGGGTTGTGATTAACGGCACAGAGTCTAGTTGGAGATCTGTGACAAGTGGTGTTCCCCAGGGGTCAGTACTGGGTCCAGTCCTGTTCAATATATTAATCAATGACCTGGATGAAGGGATAGAGTACAACCTCAGCTAGTTTGCTGATGATACAAAACTGGGAGGGGTGGCTGACGCACCAGAAGGCTGTGCTGCCATTCAGCGTGACCTGGACAGGCTGAAGAGTTGGGCAGAGAGAAACATTATGAAATTCAACAAAGGCAAGTGTAGGGTGCTGCATCTGGGGAGGAATAACCCCATGCACCATTACAGGTTGGGGGCTAACCTGCTAGAAAGCAGTTCTGTGGAAAGAGACCTGGGAGTCCTGGTGGACAACAGGATGACCATGAGCCAGCAATGTGCCCTTGTGGCATCCTGGGGTGCATCAAGAAGGGTGTGGCCAGCACTTCGAGGGAGGTTCTCCTTCCCCTCTACTCTGCCCTGGTGCAGTCACATCTGGAGTACTGTGCCCAGTTCTGGGCTCCCCGGTTCAAGAGAGACAGGGAGCTGCTGGAGAGGGTGCAGAGACAGGCTACTAAGATGATTAGGGCACTGGAACATTTCCCTTATGAGGAAAGGCTGAGGGACTTGTGTCTGTTTAGTCTGGAGAAGAGAAGATTGAGGGGAGATCTCATCCGTACTTATAAATACTTAAAGGGTGAATGTCAGGAAGATGGGGCCGGTCTTTCTCCTGTGGTGCCCAGTGATAGGACAAGAGGGAATGGAAATAAGCTTGAGCTTGGGAAGTTCCATCTATACATGAGGAGGAATTTCTTTACTTTGAGGGTGGCAGAGCACTGGAACAGGCTACCTAGGGAGGTGGTGGAGTCTCCATCTCTGGAGACTTTCAAAACCCTCCCGGATGCCTTCTTGTGTAACCTGCTCTAAGTGGCCCTGCTCTGGCAGAGGGATTGGACTAGATGATCTCCAGAGGTCCCTTCCAACCCTACCATTCTGTGATTCTGTGATTCTCTTGCAGAACTTTGACAGAGGCACACATACTATCATTTGTTAATTGTTCAGACAATGTGGCAACATGGGTCATAGACATAAGACATCTTTTGTAGACGTCTGCTCACTCAAGGAGTGGAAGACATATTTATTTCTCACCAGCTAAGATGCTTCTCATGGATCTGCATCCTCATTAGCAGACAACATCTGTTTCTTCTTGTAATTAGCTCACAGTTCAATAGGTAGCTCCAGTCTCTTTTACACCTGGACTACAATCAACATGGAAATCACAGAAGCACGTCTCTCCCCTCCCCACTTTAAAGCAGTCTGAGTTACACACATTGTTAAACACCTAATAGACAACAACTGTGTGTTAGAGCTCTCCAGCACATGTGAAATAATTTTTTTTCTTCTTTTTTTTTTCTTTCTTGGTGGGCTTTAGTTCCAAATGTGCTTAGGCTTCTCTAGCTTCTGTATTAGCCTCAACCCACCACTCATGGATTAGGCCACAAAGAACTGTTTTCAGCCACCTGCACAATGGAAAGGGGAAGTGAAGTAAGGGCTGCTGGAGGGGGGAGTGTGCACCAGCTGGCCATGCTCCTGAGGCATTATAACTGGATTCTTTGGGGTAGAAGGGTGTGAGGTCTCAGGTCATTTCCTGCCAGGTTTGCTCTGAATGGGAGGGGAATATGTAATTGTGCCGTCTCCCTGTACCATTAGTGTCAAGACTCATTAGGAACCCAATCTACTCAGTGGCGGTAGGCATACAAAAGAAAGAACTAGCCAAAGTCGGCAGACTGCAGAGCAGGAGTTGGTGGAGGAAGCAATTGTAAAATTCCTGTCTGGGTAATTAGAATCAGCAGGGAATCAGATTGGCTACGACAGGGCTTTCATTTTTCCCCTTGCTGTTTTAACAGGATTGGCAGGTGCTGCTTTATTCCAGGGGTGAGGTGATATGCCTGTGTCATAATTCACAATGAGAAATGATCATCAGTTTGCTGCCATGCTCCTGGGGTGAGCTGAGCAGGCAAACTGTGATTACTATTGTTATTAGTACCTTGTTAGCATGGAGCAGGAAGATTGTTGTGGGCAGTTGTGTCTGAAAGAGGTTGGATCTGTGCACACAAAAGCACGTTCCTGGCAGCTTAGCTACGTTTGGAAAGTTTGAGACTGCTGGCTATTTCCTGCCCTTTATGCTGGAATCTATCTTCTAGTGGTCAAAAAGTGTGAGTGACTTGGAAAATTTATCACATGCTTAAAAATTGGCAGCATATTGGCATGCTTTATCAGCAGGACAATTTAACAAAAGTACAACACAATAAACCAAAATGGACCCTCTTTCTTTGAGTGCACTGTTTACTACTTACACATTTGCTTAGGGAGAGATGGAAAGAGACATAGCCAAGCTATTCTGTCTGCACAAAATGCAGTGTGAGGCCTGGATCCAGATGCTGTGAAATCAACAGACTCATTGACATTGACTTCTCCAGACTCTGGCTCAGATCACTGGTCTTGAATGCTCTGATAGATGACATGATAGTTCAAAGGTACAGCAGTAAGGGATGTGCTGGGAAGTGTGGCTTCTGGGAAGAGAGGTTTTCTTAACACAGCATTTGTTCCATAAAAGTTCTGAGAGATTTCCATAACAAATTGGTTACATTTACTAGTCAAAGCAGGATTCTCTCAGCAGCTTTGCTTATCTGAATTCCACATCTGAGAGTCAAACCTTCATCTTTGTAGCTCCATCCATCAACAATCAAATGAAACTTTAAGGAATTACAGCTCTGCAGAAAAATTTGTTGATGGTGCACAAGCCAGGAAAAAATGCAGTTCGTTTCTCTTCTCTGCAACTATGAAGTCCTGGTGCTAAGATCTTGGATTTTCACTAAAGGATGCAAGACTTATTCCCTACCATTGGAAAAAAAAATCCTATTATGGGCAGTGGACCACTTTCCTGAGTAAAATGTACTGTATTGGATCCACAAAGAGGAAATAAGTGCAATGGCAAGCCATATGGATTCCTAGACACTCTTTGGTAAATTGTTGGACAGGAAACAATATTTCTGTCCAGGGAAATACACAAACATTGCAAAAAATGTTTTACTCTCCATGAAGCAAAGCTGAGGCCTTTCAAGGTGTTTTTAATGGAAAGTATTAAATAGAAATGAAAGTATTATCCTGAAGAGCTACTGTTTGGACCCTTGTTGGAGATGTGGGCGACCACGTTACATCGTTACACGTGTTCTGGGACAGTATTCTGCTGGCCAGGCTGTTCTGAGGTGCTTCTTTGGATTCCGGCCAGATTTTCCCAAACCTAAGATGGAACTATGTCTTACCTGGAGGCCTATGAAGCCAAGATGTACCCATGAAATTTTTCAGCTTCTGTAATTCAGTGCTTTTCTACCAAAACAGGAATTTAATCTAAAACGATAAGGAAAAAAAACTATATCCCTGCCAACTCTACCATGTAGACTTCAGCTATGTTTTATGAATCTATTTGGAATGCAAACAGTAAGAGATGTGTGTTTCCCTGAGTGTCTTTCCATTGAGCCTCTGTGTGTCTTCTAAGCATATCGGGTCATTGGAAGAATAAGAAACTAATACATGAAAACCAGCTCTTCCCCTAATCTCCAGGTTCCTGGCTGGAATGAATCAAGATCAGATCTATAAGATGCTTAGACCTTCCAAGCAATGTAGATTAAATTATGGCAATAGAAGCTTTGCTAGCTCCTGGTTTTTATAGCTGAGTGTCTGTCTCTCAAGTCAGAAGCTGAGAGTCCATGTAGATATATGTGTTACTGCAGATTATTCTCAGGCTCATTTGGGCTATTGGCTGTACATGGTCAATTGGAGTTTGACTGAGCCTGTCCTGCCAAGGAGAATAATGCATGCTTGCTTCTCCCTTATAGCCCCCTCTCACTTAATCGACAACTACTTCTGTCAAAACAAGGCTGACTCTCTCCCTTCCTACCCCTCACCCATCCTTGGCAGGTCCTCTGTCTAGATGGTTTTAAATCTGATTTGGGATTTGAGTGTTATTTGGATTAACTCATTAGTGGGGCTCCGTTCTGGCAAGCTTGCTAATCTGTGGCAGTGGTGCATAGCACTGTGACAATATTACACTGAAAATGAGAAATCTAATTAGATTAGCATTTTATGCATTCAGACAGGGCCTGCCTGGATGTTTGAATGGTCTGCAGACACTTGGTATGGATCACAGTAGGCCCAGCAGGAGACAAAGTGGCTGGACTGTAACACAGCACCCAGACACATAGAAAGGAGATTGCAATGGTGCACAGAAGCATCAGTAGCTTGGTTGTGGGGAATAGAGACCTCTCTGTCCTCATCAGATGACTTTGTCTCAAAAGCATTCACAGATATGCCCAACAGATCTATTTCTTTTCCTAGGGATGGAGAGGGGCTGATCTGTGTCCAGGGGACCACGTCGCAGGTTAGCCTTGCCCTTAATAGTGGTTATGGGGAAAGACTTTAGTAGTTGCTTTCACAAGAAAGAAGGCTCCTGATTTACAAGTTGGTTTTACATCACAGAGGGATGCAGTGCAAGATATGCTTGTTAATGTGTGTGATTACCAGACTGCTCTGTTTTAAAATTACACCCACAAGATTGGTTGCCTGGACAAGTTCCAGTCGCACTTTTCCCTCTCAAAGGCGTTGTTGTTTTTACTTCAGGTTTAAACAGAGAAAAGAGTGCGCCAATATCTGCAGCCTGCTTTGGCTGCAGGGAGAGCAAGAGGCCTGCCTGATTTCTTAGGTACACCTGCTAGAGCAAGTAGTCCCCAGTGCTGGGTGCATGGGCTTCTCCTGCTCTACCACCCAACTAAAGCTTTTGTAGCTTTTTGCAGATCACAAGGAGACAGCTTCGGGAGAAGTGATGCACCAGGGCTGAGAGTCACTACTAAGTACTGTCCTAGCCTGCCACCCAGTGCTGGTTTCCAGCACTCAGAGCTGCTAATGTGCTCCAGCACTGCAGCTGGTACCTGGCATGGCCTGAACTGGCTCTTCATGAACCTTGTTGGACTACTCCTTCCTGACTTACTGAAACAGATATTCTGGTCCTGTTAGAAATAAACAATGTTTTACAATGGGATGCCTTCAGAAAAGTGTGTGACCACTTCTTCAGATTTCTTGAGTACCGTGTGCTCAGCAAGTAGGCAATGGCTCTTGGGTGTCGTGCACTTGGCTGGTGATGGGTTACTCTAGCTTCTGGCTTTAGTGTGCCTTAAGCAAGATAGGAGGGCTAATATTTCTGATCTTGTTTTTCCTGGACACCTTAGGGGTCGTCAGAGCTGCATAATGTCTCAGCATGGTGATGGATCCAAACCAAGTATATCCACAAAATGACACTGAGGTTCGCAATAGTTTCCAAATGGGGATCAGCGTGTCATCTTGATGAAAAACAGCTAGCAGAGAGAGGGAGAGGTAATAATTCCTAAAGATAACACAATACTGCTTGAACCCCAGAGAAGAAGGGGAGGAAGGAATATTTTCTTGGAAAAGCTAGAATGTTTAACAGTGCTGAGGGGCTGGGCTGTTCTGGGGAGAAGATGGAAGACAGTAGTGTACATGACAGTTTTCATTCACACAGCTCACCACGTCCGTGAAAACATCCTCCTATTACAAGGCTAAAAGTTCTGCTGGGAGAAAAGATGTTGTTTTGTAAATTCTTTTCACATAAAATCTCGGGTAGATAGTTTGGGGAATTGTTTTGAATTTTTTAAAGTGCTTGGGTGTTTGGATTTTGTTTAGTGTTTTTTTTTTAAAAAAGATGCCTGTCACTTCACCATTAAATAAAAAGAAATTATTGAGTAGTGTCACTGACAAAATAGAAATTGTATGTACAACTGATAGATTTATTTGTATAAATGAGGTAAAAATCTGGCAGTCTTAGAAACTGCTGTTAGTCTGAGTTAATAAGCAATAGTCAGTTGTTTGTAATGGCACAGGCTAAAGCTGCCACACCAGTGTTTTATCAGCTAAAGAATTTAATAGAGCAGCAGCCTTTGTGACTGTGGCCTGACATTCAGCCTTGACAATGCTGCCCAGATTTATCTAGGTGACCAGATATATTGAGCTTTTGCTCTGCAGTGTGGGGGGTGGCGAAGAGGATGAGTGGTCATTTTTCTTTAAGTAGTGAGATAGTTTTTGCTGCCCACTGAAAAGGAAGGGTCAGAGAGGAAAGAATGTGATGAGGTGGCCTTGTTTTAAAGTGTATGAGGTGCAGAGAGCAGGCATACTATAGGAAAGGGTGCGTATAGAAGGAGAAGATTAAAAAGAAAGGTGTATTTACTCTGAAGGGTGCTTAAATGCCATTAATATGTATTGTAAATTTTTAAATGCTCTGTTATTCAAGCATTGTGTTAAGTGGAAGGAAAAAAAATCCCACTGTTACTGATTTGCATTTTCTTATTAATTCAGAGTAAAAGAGAGGAAAAATTGTCAGCAAGGTGCCTTAGTGAAACTTTATATAATAGTAACAATTTATGTATGGAAGAAAATACTTTAAAAAAATGAGTCAAATGAATAGAAATGTAATTCAGAGCAGCACTAGCACTTCATCTTCATGTAATGATATGGGCAAAGCCTGAATTCCAACACTCTGCAGTGAATTATGGGACATGGTAGAGCTTGCAGGACTGCAGAAATAAAACATGATCAGATATAATGTCCCATTAGGAAAAGGTGATGTAATGAATTCTTCTTTCATGGCCTAGCAATGACACATTAAATTTGCTAGGTTATTTACCCCCCTGGATAAAATTAATAATCTCTCTTATAATATGAAAATATCTCTTTAGATACATTTGTGGGTGAATCTCATTAGAAGGTTTTGCTGAATATATTT
The DNA here is from genome assembly GCA_033124195.1 of Coracias cyanogaster. Lineage (NCBI taxonomy): Eukaryota > Metazoa > Chordata > Aves > Coraciiformes > Coraciidae > Coracias > Coracias cyanogaster. Next base: position 69,377 of record JAVSBS010000517.1, on the reverse strand, counting down.
TTTTTCAGAGTTAAAGGCAGTGAGCTTCATCAACAGGGAAGTTCAACTAGGAGCCAGAACACCTGGGTTATATTCCTGATTCTGCTGCTGTATGACACTGGGTGAGCACCCTTGGGTGCTGAGACTCTTTCCTGTGAATCTTCCAATTCCATTCATCACAGGTCAGCCGGTGTAGTAATTTAGCCTATTTGACAGGGAGGCAATCTTCGGTGGGAGAGGTGATGCATGACTGTAGAGAGGCCTGAGTACTACTAGTTACAGTTAGGAGAGGACATATGTCCAGAGATGTAAAATACCAGCTCCTTGAGACAGGTTGTTATATGTGCAGGAAGGTGCAAGAACCATTCCTGTACTTAGCTAGGATTTCTGTATGCTCCAGGAAAGCTGTCACTAAAGCAGTTGTTTTCTTTTGGCTCAGGGAGAGGTTATAAAGAAGAATGGCCTGAATGGGCCAAGTTTGGAGCTACTGTGCATGAAAAAATTACCCCTTAAGTGGCTTAGCTGACTCATATTTCTCTGAACTAAGGAAGCAAGAGTGGACAAGATGCTGTTCAGTTGAGAGAACTGCTTGTAAAGGAACACTATTTTAATTTGATCTGTTTTTAAATTCTGAAGGGAGGATTGAGAATTCTTAAAAAGCTCACCTGGAAACACAGTTGGCTTGCTGATTTAAAAAATCCAGAATAGGCCTTGCAATTTCTCATCCAATGTAGTATATCTGTCTCCACTAACAGGTATCTGCTAGCACATCTCTACAGGTCTGCAAATATTCAAGATTAAGCTTTAATGAAAAATACTGTCTCTATTTAAAGAAAAGGTAACAGTTTATATGCAAATGTTACGGTGCTATCTTTTTAGTTATCTCAGTTTTTTAAAAAAATATAATAATGGCCTTCAGTCCTATTTAAATGTAATAAAGTTAAAAAATCACTTTCCCTCCAGAGATCCAAAAAGCTGAATATATTTTCCTAGCTGATTGATGCTTTTCCATTTATTTTTAAATGTAATTTTCCCCGGGTAAGGAATTGTTCTCTTGAATGTCAAGAAGGAAATATTTCCCAAATCATAGGCTTGGATTGGCTGGCTTGAACCTAATGAGATAGCTCTGTTGAGAGGGGGTAGGCTGGGGAAGCTGAGAACGGAGTGATTTGTCATGCTGGTTTTCCAGCCATTGCTAAAGAGCTGCTTTGTAATGCCAGCCTGCCAAATCTCCTGGCCACAATCAAATTACTCCCTCCGCCTGCATGCACATCCACACCCTCGCCCTTTAGATCTATCACTGACAGAATAGTTATTAAACAAAAACTCAGCCCGGGGAATTATTAATCGCCAGGCTTCATTTCTTTATCAAATGTTGTGGCCCAGAGGGAGAGCTCTTTAAGCTTTCAGAAAGATCGTATCACATTAATCACTGGAGGGAAGCAAGGTGTGGGCTTGGGATTTGTAATACTTGTCAGATCAGAAATAGGAGATACAGAGATCAAAAGAGATATTGTGACTCGGAGGTGAAAGGGTTTCACTTTTCTTGTTCTTCTTTGTGTTCTTCTTTTTGTCACTGTTTGGGGATTTTGGTTTTGCTCTGTTGATCTTGCCCCAGAACTTAGAGTAACTCTGTCGCTATACCTCTCATCCACACACTGTCCAGGAAGAGAAAGGCCATGAGTTACGGATGGAGCTTTCTGTGTACCCAGTAGCAAAAAAGTGGGCACTGCTTTTGAATGCCAGCCTGTTGTAGTGCTGCCCTTCCTCAGAAACTGGAGCAGGCCTCAAACTGCAGTAAAAATTGGGAAGCTGAGGGTGCTTAGGTGCTTGTCTGTATTAACTAATAAACAGAGATACCAAGCACTGAAGATCTGTCCTGAAAAACATGCCTGACTTCTTGAAAGTTTAATACTGGGTTCACTATTATATGCAGCAAGCATATACACACATACACTTTTAAAAAAAAATTACTACGATCACAGTAGCTCAGACCATATATAAGTGACAGATTAAGCCAATGTTGTAGGGTAGCTGGGGTTGAAAGCACTTACCCTGTGATTATTTAAAGCATTAATTAACATTGACCTTGTTCACTCTAATCCTGAGACCTTTAGTCCCTGCAGTATGCGGGGAGGTTGTTACTCCTGGCAGGGTACCTTGCGAGGAATGTGTGTAAGCTGCTGTTCCATTGACATCTTTTTTCTCGTAAAAAGATGATGTGTCAACTGAAGTGAGTAGCCTTTATTGTAACACTTCAGCAATGCTGCACTTTGCGTTCCTGATTCTTGTGTTACCGCCGTCAGACTACTCATGTTGAGGGGTGGGTTTGCTAGCACAAGTGAAGTGCTGAGGCCTGGGTTGTGGGCCCCAAGTTGAACTTGACCTGTGACTGAGTCACAACCTAGCAGAATGTTTTGGTTTTTCTATTGGCTTCAAGTTCCAGAGGCAGAACTTGGTCTACCTGTATCTGTGGCTCTGCCCTCACCCAGCTGGTCATGGTTGAAGTGGTGGGTGAGGCCAGGATTATGTTAAACAGGAGCTGATCACCTGGAAGAGCTTCCTGTTGGGTGTGGTTTCTGTTGGGGCTTGTTGCCTCTTGCTGAGCTCTCTCAATGGTGTCCTTCCATGTGAAGGGCTACTGAGGAAACCATCTCTGTCCATTGTGTCCAGCAGGTGATGCTGGCACCACAGTGGGCAGCCAAGGAGCTGGGCCAACAGGAATCTATGGCAGGACTGTCTGGAAGAAGATTTCCGAGGGGATGTTGCTGAGTTCAGTGTTGCTCTGTGTGATCTGGCAACTGATGGCAGCATAAAACGATGATGGCTGAACCAGCACAACAAGAGGTCATCCCCATTTCTACACATAATCTTTTCTGCAGCAGAAAATTTCCTGCTTTCTTACTAATACCTCAGCTTCAAACACATTATAATTTAGCATATATTGTAAACTTATGTCCACTTCCAATATGATCTGGAGCTAATTATCAAAACAGCCCGCTTCTTCAAAATCATACATATGTATATAAAATATGTATTCAGAGAAAGATTATGAGTGAATAAAATCTGTGAGCATATGAGTGATTTTGTAAATAAATACCAGCTTCCCCTCTCATAAGATCTCACCTTGGGTACTGTTGCACTAATTTCCTATCAGAACTATCCGGGGTTTTGGCTGGAATGGGAAAGCTGCAGGTACCTAGAATCTCCCTGTCTCACAGGAGCACTTGAGGGGAAAAAAAGTCTTTAATCTTGTGGTATATACAAGAGGTTGCAGCGAGGATCTCAAGCTCATTGGAGAATGGGCTGTGTGTTAACATGCATTTATACAGTGGCTGGCAAACAGCCTGGTTTTGTACAGCCCTGCTGTTATCTGGAGCCTCAAGGCACTACTGTAATATAAATATTCTGGAAGAATAATAGGGCTATTTGTGGCTCTTGAGTGCAGCTAATGTAGCTCATATGTAGCATGTTTTTCAAGCCTTCATTTCTTATTTTTCCAAGTATCCAGCAAGAGAGAAGAAACAAACCACATTTTCTGTCCACAGACAGAAGGAATGAAAGGAGGGATCGATCACATCAAATGGATTTTGAGAGCCACAAAACAACTTGTTGCGCGTTGTCCTGACACTGCAATATGATATTTGCATGGCAATGTTGTATCAATATGTGAGACGATCTGTCTTCTTGTGAGTCTCAGGTCTGGCAAGGCAGTTCCCAACTCAGAGGCTCACTTCTTTTAAAGAGATTTTCTCTGTACATGTGTAAACAGCAGCCAGTTCCTTGGGATCTCCAGAGTGATCTGAAAAACTGGAATGACCTACAATTCCACAGGCAAACAATTCAAATGATTAGCTGTACTCCGAAGTATATAATCATATGTTGAAAAGCTTATCAGCACACCACTGTGAATAACTATCAGGCAGCCTTCCTAACGAACAGCATGGCAAAAGAGAATGTATGGGCTAAGACCAATACTTGGGGAATCTGGTTTATGTGTCAAGAAAATGCTGAAACATCCATACCTTTGGGCAGACTTTGCACAGTAGGAACCATCTCTATGTGTTCATTGTTAATTGAATCCAATACTGAAGGAATTGTTTATATATCATTAAATGGGTTATCCCCCATGTGATACCATTTTTCTTTTTTTGGGCTGTTTTTTAGAAGAAGTGGAGGAGTTTTGTGAGAACGAGCATGCAGATGTCATAATCCCCTAACTCCTAAACTCTTATGAACTGGTTTTGTTGTGCTTATCAGGGATAATTGCAGCTAATACTAAGAGAATCTCAGAATCAATGGGATTTGAGTTAGGATTCTGCAGTAAAACAGGAAGTATTAGAAGAGAAACTCTGCATAGTAAGTAGCACATTCTCTTTTGTTCCATCAAAGCTGTTTTCCCACTTTTCTGTGAGGAGTTGTAGGTGAACTTTTTCATGAGATACTGTAGTCAGGCTTTACATGCCTCTAACATCTCAGAAGACTAATAGATTCCAGGAAGCTTTGGAACTCAAGCAGGTATTTGGTCATGTATGTTTTTAATTAACAATGTGTTTTTTTTTTTTACCTCTGTCCTAGTTTGCTGTGTATGTGCAGAACCTTATAACAAGCTCCTTGGGCTCACTGCTTTCCTTGCATCAGACTACCTCAGATTGCCTGCTCCACCATGACTGTTTTCAGGCTATGTCTTCTTTCCCTGTGGTTGAGCTGAGGTAATTTACTCTTCTTATAGAGTGGATTTTGTGACCTCAAATGGCACTACAATTACTGAATGATAAGATCTTGTACACAGGCTGTTACTCCTGAATCACAGATACAGGGACACATACAGGACACTTGGGTAGGCATAGCAATTCCCACAACATCAGTGGGATCTGTACTTTTCAGGTGAGGACATGACATGGGCTTGTGTGGTGGAGGTCGTGGGTAGGTGGCTGAGGATGAGGAATTAAGGAAGCCTTGGAGCTGGGCAACAGGCAAATTGCTTCTAAACCATTAAAGAAATTTAATTCATGAGCACTGAAACAAGGTTTTATCACATCTTGCACGTTTAATGGTAGTGCCTGATATGTCTCAACACAGGCTCCGCTGCAGACTTGGAAGAGCTTTCCTAGTGTCTATAAGAAAACTATCTGCCTTATATTAATCAGTTTCTGGTAGGAGAAGTCTTGAATTACAGTAAAAAGCTGAGTTGTGTCCAGAATTGTCTGGTTCTAGGACTTTGGTTTCAGTGTAGGTCTCTGGCATCCAAGCCTAAACTATTAATCTTAATGATAGCTGTTACCAGTTCTTTAACTGAGTTTATTTTTCCTCTCAGAAGACCTATATTTTATATTTGTATATATGAATATATTTTTATGTATATATTAATGTATTTAATATATATTGTAGATATATATGTATACAGCGATTCTAAAGCATGAGTTATTTCACAGTGGAGGAGATACTTAAAGCCACTACCGTACTTGAAGATGTTACTGTGATGCAGAGGTAGGACTCTGTTATTCCTTTTCACAGAAATATGCAGCTGGGAATAATTATTGATGTTAATTCCTTGTATTCATGTCTATTAATTGTGTTATGTTAACACCCAGCAGACTGACTTCAGGTAGAATCCTTGTTATATTTAGTGCTGTAGAGACATCTAGCAAGACAGTCCTCACCCTGCAATGCATACAGGGGTTGGCAGAGGACACAGGAACAAAAAGATCCATTCGTGTCACCAAGAAGGTGACTGAGAGTCAGAAACGACCCTCCCTGGGACAATGTATGCTCTAGTGGAGCTGTAGACTACCACTGCCACTGTGATACACAGTTCTTTTTCTACTCTTTTTGTGGGACACTCAGGAGCCACATCAGGATTTTTTTCATTTGTTCCATTATCACTTCTGTGTTGCCAGTGATTTCTCTTCAGCAACTATAAGACCCTGGGTAAATGCTGAGCTGTGAACAAGATGAAGTGTTCTGCTGAGCACATGTCAAGGAGCTGTCTTGCACAGCATCCCAGAAAACAGGGCAGTGAAGTGTTCTTGAGTGCTCATAACCAGAACAGGGTCCGCTCCACCTAACTTACCCTGCCTGCCCTGCCTGCTATTAAGGAATGGTAGAAGCTACTGGACCTCTGCATTCAACCCATCCCACTGCTCCACCATTCCTCATGTTAGAAAATGACACTCCTTTGTTTAACTTCCCCTTGCTTCAGATTGAGCCATTACTGCTTGTCCTATCTACCTACTCTTTTTTTTTTTTTTTTTTGCCTTCATAGCTACTTTATCTGTTATTGTGACTCCCTTCAGTTTATTTTTCTCTTTACCTAACAACTGCAATTCTTTGGTTTTCACTTACACCCATGTATTTTAGCTCCCTGCTTATTCTCACCTGTTCCCCACTCTGGAACAGTTCCAACTGGGCAACATTTTTCTTATCCTCTTGCTAGTATTGTCTAGCTGGGAGCTGGAACTGAGGGAGGGAGTAGGAATACTATGTTAGAGAAATCCCTGATAGCAAATATTGCAAAAAGGTGGCATGGTGGAAAAGGGAAGCCAAAGTAGGAGAAAGTGGCCAGAGACCTGAAAGTCCTGAGCTTCAGGGTAATTTGCTGATATGAGGTCAGAGGGTTTAGTACTGAGAAGTACAAAACAATGCACTTTGGAAAGAACTACTTAAACTACACACAAGTATGTATGTATGTACATGCAGAGATTATGTTTTACTTGGATGCAACCTCTCTGGGGGAAAAAAGATGTCAACAAAGACATCGTCTCTATGTGCATAGCTGCTAAAAAAACGAGCAAAAATGTCAGATCTTATGAAAGAGAGAAGAATAATCAATGAAGAACATATTAAAGTAGGAGTACATTGATTGGTGTTATAGCTTCAGCTGAACTACTGCATTCAGTTCTGGTTGCTTCATTTCTAAATGGCCATTGCAGAGACCAAGCCAGACAAGAGCCCAACAAAATTGTTAAATACACAGCATGGAGAAGTGGCAGAGTCTATGCCAGATGAAGTTAAAAAAAAGACTAGGATGACTTCATTTGAAAAGTGCAAAGTAATAGAGAAGATAAGAGACAAGAGATAATGAATTTCATTCTATCCCGTGGCCTAAATGCAAGTCAGCTCTTGATGAAATAAAAAGGCACAAATTTAATATGGATCAAAGGAAATTTTGTTCTCAGTGCAGCATAACGGCCAGATATCTTGGCCTGACTCTTGTAGTCTCACACAATTCAATGCAAGGCAGTATTTTTAAGCTATTTCTGCTCCTTTCTGATAAGAGGACTGCTGCTCTGTGTCCTGGGCCAGGTCTGCTGCTGCAGGACATCAGGATGCAAACTAAAAGGGTCATTTGGATGGCCAGCGTGCCCATACCACTCAGGACTGAGCCCTTGCTGACCCCTCTGCTACAGAAGTGCTTAGTTTTTCTTTTACTCTCACTGTAGATAATCCTGATTTGCAGTGTCACTCCCTTGCTAGATTTGCAGTGTGCTTCCCTAGCCCTCTCACAAATGTGTCTGAGCTAGTAGTTGCCAACCTCAGTTGGGTAAATAGATTTTTTGAGGGAAGTGCTTTCTTGTGTTTTATGTAGAAAGATAAACAGCATTTTTCACCTTTTGTCTGAACAATGTAAGCACAAATATTGCTGAGGGTCGCAATGCCTGATATATTTTGGGAATACATTATCCATCAAGAGTAAAATAGAAGGGAGGAAAAATTCTTAGTAGTTGCACCTCTTACTTATTTAATGAATTAGCCAAGCTACCTCTCCACAAGATATTTTGGTAGCTTTGTGTGGCCATTGTCTCCACTTATTTATCTTGATTCAGTTAATATGACTAGTATCCAGAATGTGCCTGCTGGTTTGAGAAAAGCTGAGGTCAGGGAAAGAAAATTTGAGATTATACTAGTTCAAAGGAGAGGGGAATTAAAATCAAGAGGAATTTGCTGGACTTCATTGAAGTATCTCCATTTGCATTTACACTACTGTAATAATTTTCTGGTTGCTTGATGCTCTTTTTCCATAAAAAAATTCTTCCTGTCATCTTGGGAGCATCTCTCTAAAGCTATGTGATTGGGCTTTGGCTCTTAGGTTTTAATTAGGCTCAAGAAATTATGCTCTTAATTAGGGCTCCTGATTGAAGGAGATCTAGAAGCATTCCATGTTTGTTGAAAAAGAGGAGGATTAGGAAGAAATTAACTCCCTAAATTCTGGTTTTCTGGCCATCTATGGTATCTTGCCAGAATTCAGTGTTAATTTCTTCATGAACAGAAGGGATAGCATAGCACAGTCTGACAGTTGAAGCAGGCACTGTTCCTTGCTTGTGCATCCTGGAGATGCCTTTGGATAAAGGAATACAGTCTTTATTATCATAGCATGGCTGGTTCTATCACCATGACCTTGACTGTATGTAGATATTCTTGGGCAGTGGCCAAAAGCATGAATTTGAACTGCATCAGCAAAGCTGCACCAGTGCATGCAATCAGAGGGCTGCTACCTTGCACAAAAGAATGGAGTGTACCTCAAGCACCAGGAGGGGACTTACTGTGAAGTAAGCTGTAAGCACTGAATTTACACTCATGTATGTAATATCCCTCCATGGACCTCTGTCTTTGTTGATAGGTAGTAAAGGGTAACATTGTGGGATGCCTGTAGTTGAGCTCATATGCCAGTTGTGAGAGTGGCCTGGCTAAGAGGAGGCTGGACAACTTTGTAGATGTGGCAGGGGACCCTATGAAGGTGTTAAGTTAAAAAGAAATAATGTGTTAAGGAATAATGCTTTAGTTAGCTGTAGGCTTTCTGCATGTTTAAGATTATATTTATGTGACTCAAGGGAACCAAGTATGATTCAGAACCAGGAATGGTGGGTTTCTTCACCAAGAAAGGTGCAGACTGTTCATAAATTTGAAGACTTTGGTGGCATAGGGAAGAGAGATATTTAGGTAGTGATAATACCAGGTATTTGAAGAATTTTCTATATTCATGTGATCAAATCTGCTAATAAATCAGTAACCTGAAGAGCCTTATTTAATTGCTTGTAGAGAAAGGAAAAAAGGTTGAATTCATTATTGTTAAAAACATAGACTAAGACCGTAAAGCTGCACTTCATAGAAATAATAGCATTTCTGAGGAAAGGTTGATTTGAAATAGGTCCTCCTCCAGGAAGTTAGACTATTCAGGTAGAGGAAAGCATTTGAAGGAAAAACAGTCTAAGTGCAGTCTCAGAGAATGAATGGAGTTCTGGGCTTCATAGGCAGTGGGATTATTCAAGTAAACATGATATAGAATAAGTTTATAAGAGGGACATAGCGATAACAATAATTGAACTTAAACATTAAAACAATCCTAGCACCAAAATTAGATTTTACATCCAAGTCTGCTTTCTCATGATAATGTTTTTATAATGGGTAGATAAAGTCTTTTTCATAATGGTATGACACACTTAAAACTCCAAAAGTTTAGAGCAGAGATTGGACTTTGAAATCACTTCAATTAAAGTTACTAAGCTTTCAAAAGTACACAGTATCAAGCAGACACTGTTTTTTAATGTGGTTCAACCAGCCCAGCTCTAAAAATCTCCGTGCACTTCATAACACAGCCCCCATAACTATTTACAATTGAGTGAGGTGATTTCCCCTGGCTCACAAATCGAATTGCAGTGGCAGAACTGGGACCAGGGCAGAAAAATTAAAACTCTCAGCACTCTCTATTCTTGCCACTAGATCAAACTCCTGCTTCCACACTTCAGCACACTACAGCCTTCATTAGGAAAAAACACTTTAAACAAACAGATGAAGTGCACATAATATTTTTACTCCTCAAAATCTGGAAAATTATATACCATTAACACTGAGTCATTGAAATTGCTCCAAAATGAAATATTATAGTGTGTTGTGCCAATGCCTTGAAAATCTTTGTGTTAAGGTTTCAAAAAAAGAAACCAAAACAAAACTCCAAACCTGAAATTTCCAGTCAAGGCATCACATTTCAGTCCTAATGCACAGGAAATATCAAAGTATTATGAGCCATCATGTCCACACAGAGACGCAGATAAAAGTCGACAAAGATCAGACTGCAAATAGGATACACATTTAACTGAAGCTAATTAACCACCAGAACAGATGGTAAAGGGATGTGGTAAGTTAATCACCTAGAGTCTTTAAATCAAGATTGGATGTCCTTCCTTCTAAAAGAGATGGTGTGCTTCAGCTATAAATTATTGGGCTTGAGGGTGGTACCGCTGGGTGAGATGCTCTGGACTGTGTCATATGCAGGAGGGCAGAGTTGATGAGTGTAATGACCCATCCCTCCAGACCTTGCTATCCATGAATCCATTATGTTAGCTTGAAAAATTTTATATTTTAACAGAGCAGTTACAAACTGTTAGGTTCACAGCATGCAGCTTTAGAAGTTTCTAAATACTCTTTAATTCTATGTTGTAAAGGGTCTGAATTAATCTTGTTAATATTCTTTAACAGAATGCAAGTGTAAAATATGAACATGCTTTGTTTTTAACAGACTGATTCCCATATCTCACTAAACCAAAAAATTGTCTACAAGCAAATATCGGTTGTGTATTGTCCCACAAGTTCATTGCCTCGGGTCTTGGGTGCGCAGTGGGTAGAAAATTTCCTTCTCCATTTCTTTCTTTCATAACATCATAGAATTGTTTGGGTTGGAAGGAACCTTAAAGATCACCTAGTTCCAAACCCCTGCTACGGCAGGGACATGTCCCAACAGATCAGGTTTCACAAGGCCCCATCCAACATGGCCTTGAACACCTCCAGGCCATGCCACCTCCACCATGCTACAACTTCCCTGGGCAATGTGTTCCAAGTCTCACCACCCTCAGAGTGAAGAACTTCTTCCTTACATCTCATTTAAATCTACCCTCTTTCAGCTTAAAGCCATTACCACTCATTCTATCACTACAAGCCCTTTTAAAATGTTCCTCCTCAGCTTTCTTGTAGGCCCTCTTCAGATATTAGAAGGCTGCAATGAGGTGTCCCTAGAACCTTCTTTTCTCCAGGCTGAACAACCCCAACTGTCTCAGCCTGTCCCCGTAAGAGAGGTGCCCCAGCCTTCTGATCATCTTTGTGACCCTCTTCTGGACCCACTCCAACAGATCCATGTCCTTCTTGTATTGGAGGTTCTAGATGCAGTACTCCAGGTAGAGTCTCACAAGAGTGGAGTAGAGGGGGAGAATCACCTCCCTTGACCTACTGGCCATACTTCTTTCGATGTGGCACAGGATACGGCTGGCTTTCTGGGTTGCACTCGTGCACTGTTGACTCATGTTGAGATTTTCACCAACCAGCACCCCCAAGTCATTCTCCTCAGGACTGCTCTCAACCCATACTCTGCCCAGCCTGTATTGTGCTTGGGATTGCCCCAACACAGGTGCAGGACACTGTACTTGGTCTTGTTGAACTTCATGAGGTTGGCATGGGCCAACCTTTCCCTCCCTTGAGCAATGTGAAGGAAGCGTCCTAGGGTAAACAGGGGCTCATCACACTGAGAGGTCTCCACTTTTGATTGCTTGAATAGTTTTGTGACAGAGGGACTACTTCATCACTCATGGTTGTGGCAAACTGTGGTCTACTCCTCCCTAGCCTGCTCCTTTTATCAAAGTACCAGCCTACCATGTGTTAGTTCTTGTTTGTCCCTTTTCAGTGTTAGAACAATGAAAATGCTTTTAGGATATTTCAGGTGAGATGTGTGGGCTGGGAATCAGGTGCCTGAACAGAGACATCTAGTACTATCTTAGACACTCTTGAACCTCCTGCCTGGACTCCCGCTGCTGCTGTGAAGGGTGTGGATCTCTAGACCCATAGTCTTCCAGACCGGTAGCTGGAAACTAGATAGGATGGCCAAGGCCGTGTAGGCTGGCACTAGATGCCTGCATTAATGTGCACTGAATCACTCCTGAAATGTTTTTCGTCATTAAAAATCCCAGTAAGCTCTTGGTGAGTCCTAATAAACTGATCTAACCAGGCTGCAATTTGGAATATTACTTTATGCCACAAAAACTTATCCTCACAGTTGTATTTGCTTACAATAGCCTTTACTTCCTGTTGAGCTACTGTGTTGTGGTGCTGAACGCCTCTATGCAAGTGCCGAATTGCAGAATGCACTCATCTGTGTTAGTGCTTCTTGACAGATTCATTGTTTTGTATGGGGGCCTATGAGAAAGCTGAGGAGGGACTTTTTACAAGGGCTTGTACTTACAGGGTGAGGGGTATTGGTTTCGAGCTGGAAGAGAACAGATTTAGATTAGATATAAAGAAGTTCTTCACTCTGAGGGTGGTGAACAATTGGAACTTGTTGCCCAGGGAAGTTGTGGAATGGTGGAGGTGGCATGGCCTGAAGGTGTTCAAGGCCATGTTGGATGGGGCCTTGTGCAACCTGGTCTGTTGGGACGTGTCTCTGCCATGGCAGGGATTTTGGAACTAGGTGATCTTTAAGGTCCCTTCCAACCCAAACAATTCTATGATTCTATGGTATCTGCAATGTTTAAGATCCCAAAGCACTCTGTGAGAGTTATATATAGAAAATGCTAGGTTGTCCTCTCTTGTTACAGGACAAGGTTATCAAGACATGATTGATGATGTTGGGGGTCTCTGATTTCTAACATTCAACTTTTCCCCAAATAAACATTTGAAGAGTCATTTAAAGAGAGACTGCTGAGCCCTTTGTGAGTCCTAAGATGAGCAACACAAGGTAGAAACACTCCAAAATTATCATTTGCTGCATAGAAATCTTGGTCCTAGTGAATTTTCATTGTCATTCCATACACACGTTAATATCTTTTGTGATTATGAGAAACAGCCTTGTGTGTCTACAAGGCAGTTTTCAGTCAAGCACCAGGGAAATAACATTTTGAATATCTAGCCTACTAATACTGCCTAAATTAAATCAGTTTATCTCCTCTCCTTTATATTTTCTTAATTCTGATTGACCCTCCATACTAATCTGAATTACATTCTTTTTCTATCTTCATCTGTTCTCAAAGTTTATAGTCCCTTGGTTGGATAACGAAAAACATTCACCTCCTTTCAGACATAACCATGATTAAAGTTGTGTATATAAATCAGGCAGCAAAGTGGTATTTTTGCCCACTCTTGAATTGTAGATATATTTCTTCAGTGATGACTGAACAATAATTCATCATTTTAACTTTTTCTGTCCTCACATAAATATATAAACCAAAACTGCAACAAATATTTTTGCTGGCAGCTGGCTACTGCACTTAAGCACCTGAAAAACTCATGTTACATCTGTGAACAAATGTAACTGCTGATTCCTTCCATGTTATTACAAGTAATTCTGTTTCACTTGCATTGCAATTAAATGTTGTACAATGGAGCACTTAGAAAGAAAGGCCATTGAGTCAACTTCCCTCCATGGTACACTGTAGAGTATCCGAAATCTCTTGCTTAGGTGTATAATAATCTAATCTGCCCTGTACTACTTCAAGCTCATTTATTTTATGAATCCCACACATACTCCTCCTACACATGCAGCTGTGTTCAGCTTTATGGTGGATCCCACAGGTCTGCCCAGGCACATACGTGGATATGTGGCTTTACTTATTGGAGGTAACGCATGGATGTGCTGTAAAGATGTTGTTTTCAAGCTCCCTGTGCACCACTTGAAAGCACAGAATTGCTAACCAAGGATAAATTTACCTCATCAGCCCACACGTTTCTAAGGCCACTGCTGGCTGCAGCACTCATTGCTACCTCACATCCTGTGGGAAGGGGTGAAATCAAAGCCATGGACACTTACACAAGGTTTGCTGTGGGCTCCATTTGTTGATGACAATCAACAAGGTTACAGCACAGCTCCTTGTGGCAGTCCTGGAAGGGAGGCACTGGGTCTAACACTCTGTAGGGCTTCAGCAGCACAGCTCTCCCATCTTTGCTTGTAGTTCTTTAAGCACTGCAGCAGTACAGGTTGTAGGCCATAAGTAAACAGATCTGTGGCACACATCCAGACTTCATAGACATGTATAGCTGATGGCCTTATTTATAGACAGTTTTCTTCTGAGAGTCTGCATCATCAGCTCTCTGCATGACAGTCTGTTTTCTCTGACTTCAGTTTCCTAGCACTGCCTTTTGCTCACTCTTCCCTAGTTCTCTCCTCCCAAACTGCACTTTCCCTCACAAAAATTCCTCAGTAAGCTCTACTCTCTAACCCACTTCAGACCCTAACAAGATGCTTTTTACCTGTAAAAACAAGACACTTTGTCACTTGTCCCACTTTAAAGTGCTTTATCTAGCACTCTTGTTCCATACTGCACATTAACTGCCTTTTACATTCCCTGCTGCACCTGCGTCTCTCTTTGCCCCCAGCGCCCAGCCAGAAGGAAACCTGTTTCCATCTCTCCTTTCACACACACGGGAACCTGCATGACAGAGTCTGATCTTGCTGTCAGATAGCTCCATCACAAAGCTCTTCACTTTCTTTTACGTTAGATGTCCAAGGGGTTTGACAGATGCATGTTCTCTGTTTTCAACTGCTCAGTTTTTTCACCCTTTTTACAATTCAGTACTCCAAATAAAAATACAGACTGATTGAAGCTAATCTCTGTGTCGTGTAATTTTGAGGTACAGACTCTTATTCTGCTGAATAAGCTTGGATGACATATCTCCTAGAGAGAGTGTTTTCACAACATGAGCTTTTCTACAAATGAAAATAAATTATAGTTCCTTAGTTGCTAAAAAAAGGAAAAGAAATTTTATTAATATATTGTATTTTCAAGCCCACATCTATAGGGAAAGGCGTTATTTTGTACCGAGTCACATAATGTAGCAAGGGAAAAAATAGACAAGGTTTTGGACACAAAAGATTTTTCTGAATGTGCAGGCAGCCTGACCTGTATTTGAGCTGAAATTCTGTCGGCATAAGGTATGTTAGGGTGTTAATTCTTCCTTCACAATTCTCTATTAGCCTCAGCACGAACTGGTTAGTTTTAGTGGCTGGAGGTTGTTACAAAGAGAGAAAAATGCAGATGAGAGGGGAAAGCCCTCTTAAAGGGGAAAAATAAATAAATAAATAGATAAATAAGCAGAAAACAGAGGATGGAGCAGTAACTGGGCACAACCACAGCAGTCCAGCAAGGGGAAGCTGTTTTCCTTCTGAGTCAAGTCAATAGTGAGGTAACCAACTAACAAATAACAGAATCGCTACAGAAAGGCCAACTTTTTGTTTTGTCGCAAACCTCCTGTCAATATGGGAGAAGGTTTGTAGGAGGTAGAGAGCCCTTAATTTATTCACACAGAGACTATGATTGGAATTGAATTCAAGGAATTTGTCTTGTTTCCTCCTTCATCAATTAACTGCTTCTTAGAATCATCTTCTGACTACTCTTCTTCTGGTTTGCGGTAGTTGGATATTTCTCAGATGACAGGTAAAACTGGCAAGCATCATGTTCTCTCTAGGAAAGTAATTTAGGTCGGTCCCTCAGGCAGTGCTTCAGGCTATGGATCCATATATAACACAATGTTCAGCGTATGCAGTTTGGTTTAGATGGAGGAACTGGCTTTTTGTGTTAAAGGATAATGACAGACAATGGGAGGCCAATTCTCAGAACATACCCTTAGGCACCACCAAGGAAGACCATATTTTACACTCTGGTCAAGAAGGAAGACATGAGTGAAGCTGAAAGCCAAACAACCACCTAACTCCCTTAATCTTAAAACTGTCTTGGCACTTGGGTAGTGCCTGATGCATGTTTAGGAGCTGAAGCCTACTTTGTTTTACACTTTGGCTAAAAGAAAATGAAGGATGGATTTCCAAGTATGCTTAGGTCTATGTGTAACTCTCAGTCATGCTCTTTGAAGGCAAAAGGTCCTCCAGGTCAAGACCTAAAGAATGTGGTTTTGGGGGAGATATTGCCTAGTATTATAAAAAACACAAATTAAAAATATGCATCAGTTCTCTTACAATTTCATCCTGGATGCATGGAAAAGTCTTTTAAAGTTGGGAATGAGAAAATAAGCCTTCTCCTTCACTGCAGTTAGTAATTGCCAGATCTGAATTACAACAGTATGGTCCTCTGAGTACTGGGCTTTGTCATGAATCATTGCTATGAGATAATCATAGTTCATTTGCATGTTTTTGTTTTTATTCCCACTCTAGAACTTCGGAGCAGGAAATATCTCTTATTAGATGCCTGCCCAAACTTAGAATAGGAGGTGGGAAGCTTTGCTGATCTCTACTTGCTATTGTTGTATGAGCAAATGCTGTTAAATAGTATTGCAGCTATTTGTCCTAGGGTTGGGAATAGGAGTAATGGGAACAGCATGCTTACATTTTGTTGCCAATTGGCCAGCGAAAAAGAACATGTATGAAAAACAGGGCTTTTAAGGGTGATCTGTGAAACATGGCCCATGGGATAGCTGGAAAACGGAGGAAGGTGTTACAGTTGATTAGCTACACTAATGCAGACTTCTTATGTGACTTGTGGTGAGCTGGTTAATAAGCTTTAAAATTAGTACATTTGCATTTACTTGCCTTATGGTACTGTTAAGGTAACTCACTAAAGCCTTGAGGTACCCAGAAGCTGGTAGCAGGAGTGTCAGCTCAATGCCTACAGCTTGTACATTCACAGTGAGCTGTGATGACCCAGCTCTACGCTCGTTCTTCTGGGAGTATGGAGTAAAGATGTAAGAGGAGGTAAGGACTGGGCTCAGAACAGTGGTATTTATGGTATTCAAACCCCATCCAAGAGACTTCATGTCGTTCTGTTTAGGAGAAGGGAAAGAAGCAAGGACAGTTTGCTGCTATATCAAATCTGGATCTAGGTTGTGCCTTCATTTCAAATTCCCACATTGAAGTAGTACCCTTGCATAAGAGCAATTTGAAACAAGCATTTTTATCTCTGAACTCAGATTGCTCAGGACCATGCTGGCTCATTGTGTATGGAGTAAACAACATATATGAAAGTTTCTTGCATTATTCTCCTACTGCTGCGTTGAGAAACTTGTGTATATATGCAAGTGGTATTTTGTAAGAGTCTAGGAAAAAAAAATCCAAATGTGCCTTTGCAGCTTTCTCTCTTGACTTAGGGCTATTTGAGATCCTTGTGTATTTTCCCCTTTTGTAATACCCCAAGATGCAACTTTGTCTGGGAGTTCCCTAATCTGTGCATCAGTGGCAATCCTATAATCCCATATAATTGTGTTAGTCTCAATAGCAGATTAGCTCTATGCGCCCCTACAGACAAGGAGCTGTCAGCTCTGCTATTGTTTCCCACTTAATGTGATTCCAGACAGAAAAGAAAAGCAGCTGAGAGCCTTCCCTCTCACATTACAGCCCACTGTTTCTAAACCAATTAAGAAAAAGGGATTTACAGTCAACTGGATTAAGGGCTCTGTTTATATTATCCCATATTTCTTTTTATAATACTTTCCATTTTCTATCTAGCCTTGTAATCAACTACTCTTTTCTCTGCCTTTTGAAATACCCATCCGTGTCCTTACCTATCCATTTACCAATCCATCTCACATGTAGAGTTTCAACCATCTGTCTGGTTAACTTCACCATCTTGCTTTATTGCATATTTTTTTTAGAGGACACATGGTGTATAAAGCATACCAAGTAATGCTGAGATTAAAACCGATGCCTGATTTCAGATCAGTTTCAAGATGACCTCACTAATGTAAGTGCATTTATGAGACAATGTTTAGGCAAATCTCTCCATTCTGCTAGATAAAACATTCTACCACCATCCTTATCAGAGCCAAACAAGACTGGTATGTGAACAGCAAGATTGTCAATCACTATTAAACAGGAAAATGGCACCTATAAAATCCTGCAACACTCGCAGGGGAAGAGGTTAAAATGAGACTCTGGCAGCACCATGTTAATAAGATGAAAGATCATCTTGCCGGTTTGGACCCTGATCTGGTCACTAGAAGATCAAGGATAGAATTTGACACCTTGCTCTCACAGAATTGTCCCTTCTGCTGTGGCAAGAGGTAGTGATTGCTGGAGGACACCACTTCACCTGAGAACAGTCATTAGCAATCAAGTGCTGGATCTGGTCACTACTATGGTTTGTGCTTTTAAAAATACATACAAAAAGTCATGCATCAACTACCAGCAGTAACTGTTTGCTTTTATTTGATCAAAATAAATCAATAAAATAAAGTTAGTGCAATCCATATTGCTCAAAATGTCTCTGTTATCATCCTGCAGGGTAACTTACCTTGCATTCCCTTGAATTCCTAATTCAGCATAAATTCACACTAAGGGACATTAACACCTTCAGGTGTCTGTGATTTTATGTGCTTTCCTAGATGGAAGTTGCCCAGTGAATACGTTTCTTTATAGTTTGTTCTTATGACAAAATTTGTTTGGGGCTGTCTTTTCACTAAATGGAGATTCTTCCCCTATTGAATACTGTTTCTCAAAAATACTTTTTCCCAATCAGCTCAATATTTAAACAGGTTTAAATTTTAAATCTCGCTGTACAAATCCACTTAGATTTTTAAATTACAGCCATACTTCACCAGGTTTCATTTTTAAGGCAATGCAATATGTATAATTCATTCCATGAATCTCAGATGAGGTTGATATTCTGATACAGTGCAATTTGCTGCCTTGCAATGAAGCTTTATAGTTAAGGTGAGTTCTTCCACTTCAGGCTGTAGCTTTATCACAAATGGATTTAAAAGAAATAAGAATGAAAAATGAGAAATTAAGTGTTCCAGTAGCTGGAGAGCTCCACAACCAATGGCTCTTTTAGCACTTGTGCTTGTTCATGGAGTGCTTATGGCAAAGTACTGCTCCACCTCACTGTTTCCTTGGGGCAAGGAGACTCTTTCATTGAATGAGTTGCCTTCATTACACCTTTGAACCAGATATATTCAGAGGAAAGCTCAGGGAAAAGGATAAAAAACTGGGACTATGAAAGTATTGATAATGGTCAAAAATATTAAAGCAAATAGGCAAAAGATTTCAAAAGCAATGATTAGTTTTCACTGCTTTAACAGCTGGGTCCCAAATGTAATGTATTTGAAGATTGTTCTTCAGTTTAGAATTTCTTGCACCTAAAGCCACCAACCAAAACCACTAAGAAAAAGACAGAAGTGCTTGAGTTCCAAATAAGCCTGTGAACTAAGAGTATGCAGACACTTCTGGCCTAGCTACTGTAACAACGTCTGCTCCAGCTCTTCTGATTGCTGCTCCAACAGTGACCCCAGTGAGTACCGTTAGAGGGTTTGCTAAAATTTCCCCGTATCCCAGTAAAAAGTGCTTGTAATCCTCTTTAATAACCAGTCAGCAAGGAAAAATTACTCAAGCTGGGCACCTAAAAATGTAAATACCTCAAAAAACAAATGAATCCTGACCCTGGACCAGCTGGGTGATGCTTGTAAGACAGCAGTCGATTCAGGAGCCAGATGGCAAATAAACCTTATACTGTTATATGATGATGGAAAATCATTCAGGATCCAGATGGAACTGGGTTGCCAGTTTGACAGTCTTAATGCAGGCTACTTAGCACCTATTTTCCAACAGTGGCATAGTTACCTCCAATGCTTGGGAAGATTTTTGCCGCAGTACCAGTGTATGCTCTGTGATGGCCTAAGGAGGTAAGAAGGTGTTGGCATTAAGGTGGACAGTTGCCAACACTTCAGCATTACTCAGGTTGTCAAGCCTTGGATCTGCCCTAGTAGAGCTGTTTCAATCAGCACTAGGGCTAGCCACATTTTTCTGGTAAACCTTCACAAGATTTATTAACATAGACACAAGTTGTGAGCATAGCTTCTAAAGCTTTCAGGCAGTAGCAATCTGGAAAAATTGATGTTTACACAAAAATCCTGTACCATTCATAATTTGAAGATGCTGCTGCCATGGTGCATTTCTGTCAGCTTGCCCAGAATCAAATTTCTTAGTGATAACCACAGAGGAATAGGAAAATCCAACTCATCATGGGGAGGTGGAATCAAGCGAATACAGAACTACTTGGTTGGCAAAGACAGGATGAATATTGGAGGGATTATTAAAGAGATCTTCTGTATTCACCTTCAAAGATATTACTGGAAACACTCCTCTCTTTCTTTACTGTTCTCCTTTTTTTAATGAAAACCACATGAAAATTTCCAAAATGTGGTATCTGTCTGGAAGATTCTACTCTTACCTTGTCTTTCTTGAAAGGTTGGTGTAGAAAAAAACAGCTGTGGTGTGGTGACATTAAAACAGGCCTGATCAACAACTTAAAAACAGTGAAGGGACATTTAGTACAAGTCTACAAGAGACATAGGCATGATTTTTTAAAACTATGTTTCTGCTTTGCGTTTTTGTATAATGAAAGCCTGAAAGGTTGTATATATTTTTAAGAATAAGCTTATTTCAGCTTGTTTTTTACATCAGGGAATATCAGGACTGGCAGCTCTGATCTCTTGTAGTTTTGTAGAAAGCCTTGCAGCATGTTTATTGTTGCACCTGTACTGACTGTTCAGCACTAAAAGTCAGTATTTCTATGAGAAAAAACGAATGGCAAATAGTTTTAAACAGGTTGAGGATAAACCTTATCACCTGCTGACTCCTCAACTTCCAGTCTAGAGGTTTTTATACTGTGATGATTTTGGTAACTTCAGTAATTATATCATTTTCCTGGGATGAAGGTACCTGAAATTTTAAGCTGAAGGAACTGTGTTTGGAGGAAGGGATAGTCTTTGAAGACAGTAAATATTTTTTCAGATTCTTCTATATCATAAGAAAGAACACAAAGCTGCATCACTATGCATCTTTTCTAACTCCTATAGCCTAGGAATACACAAGAAAAAGCTCCTTGATAAAGCAATTGTTTATGAGTTCCCTTCTCTCCATTATTGGCTGAGAATCCCCTCTGCACATTATTTCCAAGAGACTCTCTTCTTATCTGTCTCCTCTCAAGCAAAAATAGGAGGATTGATACTGTTCACATTGCAAACAGCAAAAGACAAACAACAATCTAAATATCTTAGTACATAATAAAAAGCATAGCAGGCCTTCCTCTACCACTGTTTTATTCAGAGCATCTCTGGTTTCAGCTCCTTTCCTAAGACATCTACTAATTATTATATCCTGTTGGCAAAGCAGTAGGTTAAATGTATCCAAAAGACCTTTGGACAAGGTGGAGTTCTTTGCTGTGAAATAGTCTACTCCGGTGGTAAGAATGAATTAAGCAAATGAATCTAGAATGCAAACTCAAAACTTATTTTCAAGTACCCACACTGTGAAAAAGCCAGATCTGAGAAATATGCTCTCCGCTCATCTTCTGTGTTGAGTAACATTGCCAGTACACTGATACCTACTTCATAATGTTCCTTCTTGCATTTACTGTGTGTGTTCTGACTGCAAAGATTTTCCAGACAACATTTAAACTTTTGAACATACCTAAATTAAGTTTTATATCTTAGATCTAATAGTTACTATAAAATCTGTAGGTAATAAATCCAGGCAACCATAAAAGAAGATTTTTTTACCCTGATTGTGATTAAGTTCCAGCTTGCCTTTGTGATTAATCTTTTATAGGTTTTAAAGCACACAGATTATACAGCAGACGAACCCACAACAGATACCACATAGCAGCAGTCTAATACATATCACCGGAAACAATTTAGCAGTAAATTATTTCCCATTAAGTAATAAATGCCACAAACACCTACCTTACATATGAGTCTTGTTAGATATTTCAGGGCACACTGTCAAGTAATTTAGGGATATGGATTGGATTTGGGGAATAAAAGAATGTAAAAGACAAAGAGTGCCAGGCGATCCAAATCTGAAGGTGCATAGGAGATTTTCATGTGTGTTTTCAGTTATATTTTCCATTTAATGATCCTAAAACCACTGCATTTCAGTGTACAATGCCCTGTGCTAGTGCAAAAGAATGAGAAAGTGCAATGGACTGTGAAGAAGTGAAATTCTGTTGTCTAAATTAAAGAAAGACAACAGTGCAGAAGAGCATAGGCAGTGAGCAGCTTGCTGGATGCTTACAGTGGCCTGGCTTTTGGACGGCTGTTTTAAGATGCTTGTAATAGAATAGATTTTGAACAAAATACAGAAATTAATTATGCCCCAATTACATTAATGTAAATAAAAGTACTCAGAAATAAAGCAACATGACTAGAAATGTTTCAAGTTTTCAGCCTTACCATGATTTTCATTCCTTTAACTCTCTTCTTTTTCAGATCATTGAAATTACAAATGCGTTCAGTAGAAGGTTTTCTAATAAGTAGGGATGTATGTTGACTGGTTTGCCTAGGCTGGTTTGTCTAGTAAGCAAAGATAGTTTTAATTACAATGCTCTTGCCCAAATCTACAGATATTTAGAAGTGTATTAGTTTTAAGGTTTTCTTAAAAATTCAGTTCATGTGGGCATGAGCTTGAACTGGCAATATCTGCAAATTTTCAAGTTTGCTACTGCTGTTATTCCAGGCTCTGTCTGTACCTGAGAGTTGAATGAGATAACAAGGGGCTTGTGCCCTGATCCTGCAAATACTTATTCACTGTGAGAACCAATGGCAGATGCTCTGGGATGATTCAATGTATGCTAAACTTCATTTTTCTCAGGTCTGTGCATTCAAAGGACCCTTTCCCAAAATTATTCCCATTGCTGCATTTAAGATAGCCCATTGTGTCTGTCATTTCTCTTGTACTTAGGAGATAGTACAAGGCCAAGGTCTGAGGAGGAAGCAAGACAAGAGCAGCCTTACCTGGCTTGCAGGCTTCTGGCTGCCTTTATCCTTTGCCACTCCTCTGGGGATTTCTCAGCAAGAAAGATGCATCCTGGCCACCAAATGTGCAAGGAAGCAGCAACGTCTGTCCCTTTTTGGCTGGCTGCTCACAGCACAAGGGTGCAGAGGACAAAGGGCAGGCCACATGGAGCTGCAGGCCTCCCACCCTGCTGCAGGAATTCAGCACAGTGTTGCCTCTTTGTGTGACATCTTGCAGTGTGAGGGTGATAGCAGGGGCCTGCAATGAGGGCAACGGTGATGTCTGCTGCTGGGCAAAGTGCTGTTGTGTTAAAGTCTCTCACTTGTGCTTCCACACAGCTCAGTCATCATGGCTTCTAGGATTTCCCCTGATGTGTATCATTGCTGTCACATAGAGAGCAGGGATGGGAGTGGACTCAGATCTTGCATTCCCTTTGGACATCACAGCAGTCCCACTGTGGCCTAGGCTGAGCCGACAAGATCACCCCTCACAGGTATATCTTGCACACTGAAGAAGGTTCTAGGTGCCCTGGTCTCTTCTCTGGCTGGAGCTGCCCATCTACACCCTCTACTGCCGAATCTGCTGCTTGGAACGTCCCAAACCAGGACAAGGATCCTGCCCAGGGCTCTGCACCCATCATGTAAGGAAATGTCACTGTGACTTGGCACTGTACGCGGTCCTGCTGCCATCCTGCAGCCTCCATGGGCAGCAGAGACTTGAGAAAACATGGTCATTCCCCACCTTTTGCTGTGCCAGCTACTCTGCCTGCTCTGCTGCCCGGTCCTGCTGCCCTTTCCCTTGAGCTGCCCCATCCCCAACACAGGGCACAGGCACACACTTCACCTGGCAGTCAGGCAGACAGTTATCTCAGGAACACTGCAGGGCCTCCAGACAAGCACCCCCTCCTATCCCCAGAGATGTGGTTGGGAAGTGCCTTGCACCACAGAAAGTGGGTCTGCCTGAGGAGACAGGGACTGTGCCCTGCTGAGTAGAAATAGTTGTCAATGCCTACTAAGGAGATGGCCTCTAGTACTTGCTCGGGAGATGGGTGTTGCCTTGCTGAGAAAATGGATGCCAGTGTCCCTTTGAGGAGGTGGATACCAACATCCTTCTGAGGAAATGGCTGCCAGCGCCTGCTGAGGGGATGGGGGTGCCAGTGCCCACTGAGGAGATGGCTGCCAGTGCCCGCTGAGGAAATGGAGTTTTCAATTCTTGGAGAAGTAAGGAGGAAGGTTAGTAGAATTTCTGCCTTGGACTTCCATAGGGCAGACTTTGGCCTGTTCAGGAGACTGATTGGCAGGGTCCCTTAGGAGGCTGTCCTGAAGGACAAAGGAGTCCAGGAAGGCTGGGTGCTCTTCAAGAAAGAAATCTTAAAGGTGCAGGAACAGGCCATCCCCATGTCCTGAAAGATGGGCTGGTGGGGAAGAAGACAGGCCTGGCTGAATGGAGAGTTTTGGCTGCAAGTCAGGAACAAAAGGAGAGTTTATGGCCTTTGGAAAAGGGGGCAGGCTGCTCAGGAGGACTGCAAAGATGCAGTGAGGGTATGTAGGGAGAAAATTAGAAGGGCAAAAGCCCAACTAGAACTCAATCTGGTTATTGCAATAAAAGACAATTTTAAAATGTTTCTATAAATACATTAAAAACAAAAAGAGGACTAGGGAGAATCTTTGTTCTTTGCTGGATGTGAGGGGAAACACGAACAAGGAAAAGGCTGAGGTACTGAATATTGACTTTACCTCAGTCTTTAATAGCAGGACCAGTTGTTTGCTTGATAGCCAGACCCTGAGCTGGAAGACACGGACGGGAAGCAGGAAGAGGCCTCCATAACCCAAGAGAAAACAGTTAGTGACCTGCTGCACCACCTACATGTACACAAGTCTATGGGACCAGATGAATTACACCCAAGAGTGCTGAAGGAGTTGGCGGATGGAATTACCAAGCCACTCTTCATGGTTTATCAGCAGTTCTGGCTAGCTGGGGAGGTCCCATTGGATTGGAGATAAGCAAATGTGATGTCCATCTACAAGAAGGGCTTGAGAGAGGATCCAGGGAACTACAGACCTGTCAGTCTGACCTTGGTGCCAAGGAAAGCCATGGAGCAGATCATCTTGAGTGTCATAACACACCATTTACAGGACAACTAGGTGATCAGGACCAGTTAGCACAGGTTCAGGAAGGGCAGGTCCTGCTTAACAAACCTCATCTCCTTTTATGACAAGGTGACCCACTTGGTGGATGAGGTAAAGGCTGTGGATGTTGTTTATCCGGACTTCAGTAAAGTCTTTGATACTGTTCCCCACAGCATTCTCATGAAAAAAACTGTCTGCCCTAGACCTGGACAGGCATACACTTCACTGGATCACACACTGGCTGGACAGCTGGGCCCAGAGAGTGGTGGTGAATGGAGTTAAATCCAGTTGGTGGCTGGTCACAAGTGGTGTTCCCCAGGGCTCAGTGCTGGGGCTACTTCTGTTTAATATCTTTATCAATGATCTTGGCAAGGATACTGAGAGCACCCTCAGTAAGTGTGCAGATGACACAAAGTTAGGTGGGAGTGTTGATCTGCTTGAAGGTAGGAAGGCTCTTCAGAAGGACCTGGACAGGCTGTATTGATGGACTGAGGCCAATCATATGGGTTTCTTCAAGGCCAAGTGCCTAGTCCTGTTCTTGGGCCACAACAACCCCATGTAACATTACAGGCTTGGAGAGGAATGGCTGGAAAGCTGCTTAGTAGAAAGGGACCTGGGGGTGTTGATTGACAGTGGGCTGAGGAAGAGCCAGCAGTGTGCCCAGGTGGCCAAGAAGGCCAACAGCATCCTGGCTTGTATCAGAAATAGTGTGGTCAGCAGGACTAGGGAAATGATTATACCTCTGCCCTCAGTACTGGTGAGGCTGCTGCTTGAGTACTGTATTCAATTTTGGGTGCTACAGTATAAGAAAGACATCAAGGTGCTGGAGTGGGTCCACAGAAGGGCAATGAAGCTGGTGAAGGGTCTTGAGAATAAGTCTTACGAGGAATGCCTGAGGGACTTCTGGTTGTTTAGTCTGAAGCAAAGGAGGCTGAGGGGTGGAGACCTTATCACAGCTACCTAAAAGGAGGTTGCAGGGAGGTGGGTGTTGCTCTCTTCTCAGAAGTCCCACTTGACAGGACAAGAGGAAATGGTGTCAGGTTATGTCAGGGAAGGTTTAGTTTAGATATAAGGAAAAACTTCTACACCAAAAAGGTTATCAAAGACTGGAACAGGCTGCCCAGAAAAGTGGTTGAATCACCATCCCTGGATGTATTTTAAAGCTGTCTAGATGTGGTGCTCAAGGATATGGTGTAGAAGTGGGCCTGGTAGAGATAGATAACAGTTGGTCTTGATGATCTTAAAGGTCTTTTCCAACCATGGCGATTCCATAATTCTGTGAAATGGCCATTGGTGCCCACTGAGGAAATGGCTTTTAAAGGTGCCTGCCAAGGAGATGGGCGTTACCTTGCTGAGGAAATGAATGCTAATGCCCCTCTGAGGAGATGACTGTTGCTGCTGGGTAGCCAATGGTGCAGGAAGAAGAGGACAACTAACTCCTGGGTGGCGTGTGGCAGCCTCAGAGGGCCCTGGGGTGGTCCAAACAGCAATCTTCTTGGGGGGAGCAGTCTTTCAGGAGTAAAGCTGATCCACTCAAGCCCTTTATGTTCACGATATTGACAAAATGCAGAGAAGCTTTTTTTTGTTGCTTTGTTGTGGGTTTAAACCATCTATTTTAACACTGTTATAAATCCTTCACAAAGCAGTGAGGGACTATATGCAGAAAAGTACTGGAGCCATCACAGCCTACGTAAACCAAAGGCACGGTTTGCTGACATAGGGAAAGCCATGGTGACAAGCCATGCCAAACAGAACTGCCTCCTCTGCCAGGGCTGCTTTCTTCAGATTGTGATTTACAGGAAGTGGCTGACTATTTGAAATAATTAACTTATTTAATGAATTGAGTTTTATACTCACTTTTCAAATTGGCATTGAATATGCTTAGAGTTTTGTAAACATACTTGCAATTATTTCAGAAGTGGCTGATAAGAGTTGTCACTCAATACATTTCTCATTAATTGTTTACTGCTCTGCTTTGAAAGCACTGCTGTGCTATATTTGTGTGCTTGATTGCCTAAGTTTTATGGCATTCCGTCTGAGCTCTCAGGCCCTCTTTTCAGCTTCTTGTTTGAACAGTTCATTAATAGTCATATGAATATGATATATCCACATATACATGGAGATATAAGCCATGCCTGAGCATTTTGAAGATTTTTTCTTCTTCTTCTTCTTTTTTTTTTTAAATCTGTAAAGCATCTAGTGTGAATGTTTGCAGAATGGTAGAAAAGGACCCGGATGTAAGTGCAACTACCACTAAAAATAAGCCATTTTGTTCTAACACATATGCTCCTACTTTTTCCTTCAGCTTTCATTCAAGAAATAGAGGTATTACGTACTTGATCCTGCGCTATAAAGAAATAATACTTACAGTGTTAAACAGATGCAACTCTACCCTTCAAGTGTGTGATCCAAATGTTTTTGTTAAAGTAATCCCAAGGGCTGGATGAAGAGGCTGCGGAGCTCCTCCTGGCACCAGTACCACAAGGTTCTGGGCATGGCTCATTGGGAGTGGGGAAAAAGCATGCTATAGACCCCATTTTTCTCTTCCATGGGTGAATAGCATCAATCTGTATGTGACAAGCGATGCTGTAAGGATTATGGGTGCTGCTTTTTTCATTATACTCTGAAAAACTCCCAGAAAACCCATAGTCCTCCATCATCACGCTGCATGTTTATATATATAAATAAGAAACAGACAATTCCTTTCTATTAGCTGCAGCTCCCAGATTGTAGATATATTTTTCATACTCACTTCCTTTCCCAAACACTTTTTCCTTCAGAAATTAAAAGCATATGAATTCCAAAGTGTCTCAGAGAAGCAGCCAAAAATCAGGTCATAGGCACACTCAGATGATGGAGTCTCTATTACTACTGTTGTTTGAATTGAGGAGATAAAAATCTTGCTGAGTGGCTTTGCATTCTCTGATTTCAAACAATGCTGTTAAAATTTAGCGCAATTCTTTGGATTCTTTTAGGAAAGCAAGGTTGTATCTCCTTCCTCTGCTTTAACTCTGAAGTCCTGGAGTCTTTGGGGTGTGGTATCTTATTTTACTGGTTGCTTTGTAACAAGGATAAAGGGGTTATGTTGTTGGAGTTAAATATCACTTAAGAACTTCAAAGGTGCTCCTTTGAGAAGAGGGTCTTTGACTTACATCTGGGTGGAGGACACACATGGAAAGGGTTACCATGAGAAACAGTCTCTCCCAGCTGCTGCCTGTCTCAAATTACTGTAGCAGCAGCAGCCGCCACAGTTACTTACTTATGCCAAATCTTAGTTTTTTGGCATATTTCAGCCTTGCAGGAATTCCCATAAGGGTGGAAGGGATTCCCAGCTTGTTGAAGCCTCTTTTAAAGAATTTGAGATGTCTCTGGCAGTTTCTGTAGCTTAAGTCAAGACTGGAAAATGGAATCTTCCAAAGTCAATAGCCATATTAAGTATGAAAAGGGACTTGTCTGAGCTTGTGTGAACAGTTGTCTCCACGCTTTGAGTAACTCTCTTCTTTTTCTGCAATGAGACATACCTACCTTTTGCATCAGATGTCTGTCCAGCTTAAATAATGTGTAGTCATTGTTCTTTTGTCTTTTATTTATTGTTGTTATTGTTTAGTCAAGAAATCATTTTAGTTTTTTTCTTAACTTCAGCCTTGCTTTTTTCACAAGCTCACTAGACAGGTAGGGAAAAAAAAAAAAAGCCCAAACCCAGCTCCTCCTCACTCTAACAGCTTAGCAATGAAAATGTGTTTTAATTATACTCAGCTCCTGCACAAAAGACTTAGTCACTCAAAGTTAATAAGGCGTAATGGCTTCCCACCCCACAGAGTGCTCAACCTGCCATGCGGCTCTGCTCTAAGGCAGCCATGTGATGGACAGAGTAGGGAAAGGCAGCAGCAAGAGCAGCTCTGAGGATAATTGTTAGCAGATCTGAGCGCCTTAGATTTCACTGACTCATTTGAAATCAACCAGGGCCCCTTTAACAGCACTCAGGAAAATTTCTCAAAAGAGCAGACTCCTGCTCCAAAAAATTATTAGCACCATGTCTTCATTAGGTTAGCTGTAATGACAGTTAGGGCTCCCTTTGATCTGCTGGTGCATGGCCTGGCCTGTCGGAAGGCCCCAGCGTGCAGCTGGATGCCTAGGCAGGCAACAGTCTGTTCTGCGATTCCTGTAGGCTTGCTACTGTAGTTTGGATCAAAACCTGAATAGAACGAGGCAGGTTCCCTTCAGACTTTTAGACTCTTACTGTGGAGGTACTATAGCTCTGCCTGCTCACAGCAAGCCCAGCACAGCCTGAAAGATTCAAGGTCAAGGAAGAGGCACAACCAGTGGTTGTCCATGGCAACTGTAATCCCATAGTTTTGCTAGCTTGCAGTCCCCTGCAAAGCTACAGCTCCCACTGCCGATGGGTCCTGCTTTTGCTGAAAGAAAGCTGGGGAGTGATGGGGCTTCTTCTTACTGTGGGATGAAGAGAATGGCCCCTGTGTCAGCAGTGTTTGCTGCCCCAGCTCCTCTGCAGGCAGCAGCAGTGGGAACAGCAAACCCAGATCCCCAGGATTTTCCGGTCTTGCTTTACTATCCCACCTCAGCCTCCTAAGAGCATCCCAACCCTGTCTGTCTCCTCCCTAGGCTGGGAGGGTTCAATTTTACCTGTGTTGCAGGGAAGCCTAGAGTTGGCTTTTGACTCTAGTCCAGGCACCTGACACGAAATCTGGTTAAATTGACATGTCTGACTAGTCTTTTACTTTCACTCTTAACCCTGAAAGGAAACAGAAGGAAATTACTCTTAGAGCATACAAGTCAGGAAATGCTGTGGCAAGTTCTTTTGGCTGGAATTCAGAAGGCCAGACTAGATAATTAAGGTAAGCCTGTTAGAAATCTATGAAACATCATGATGGAGGTGCTGAAAATGGGTTGTTAAAGTTAAGACCTAGATAAGTCTATTCTTTTTTTTAATTTTATTTTTAATTTTCTGCTAAGTAAACCCTTTCTTGATTATTGTAAATGCCTTTTAAAGAGATCAAAAGAAGTATTTTAAAGGACACTGCTTACTCACAAAATTCATTATGGTAATGCTCCATCATACTTTGCCAAGCTGCTCTCTCTTTGATCTGCTGCTGTGGCCTTTTCTCTGTTTCTGCAGTTAATCTACATTTTGTTGGTGTCAGGTTTTTTTTGGCTTTTGCACCTCTGTTTTATTCAGTATGGTAGTAACCCTATGGAATTACATAATCTACTTTTGAAGTTGATTTCAGTTTAAGATTTTAAAAATTCCTCCATTATGAAAAAATAAGGAGCTCTTGATTAATTATTTATATAGTTATTCACTTTTTTTTTTTTTAAATCCAACAGTGTAATCTAGAAAACATTGTTTCCTTTAGTACTGTGTGCTACTCTCATACTTCAGGTAGGATTTATTTGTATATTTTAATGGCTTTGGTTTATTTTGGTAGGGAGTGTTATGGAAATTTGTTCTTGTCAAACAGTTTGGGTCTTGTTATATGACACATTCCATACAAGTCAAATTTGACAAAAGCCTTTTTCTTCAATATCTTCAAATTACAGCTTTTCATTGTCAGATCACTTTTTTTCTAATTTATTTTTAGCGGATGTTAGTACTTATGAATGGCAGTGAGATTGACAGCCCTAGACACTCCTGCTTAGTGTAAGAAGAGGGCCTTGGTGGAAGAGACGTTATGCAACAGACAGCTTGAAATATGATGCAATGACAAAATCAATAAGGTACTGTAATTCCTGGCTATGAACTATACCCAAAGGATAGCTTAGGTCACAGAGGTGTGAGAAGAGTACTGCAGCTTTAAAGAAAGAAATGACTCTGAGTAAGTTGATGAGGTAAAATTTTAGTGAAGTGCATGTGACAGACTATATCGGTAGAAATCTCCCACAGTGTGATTAGAGGTAGACTAACAGGTTTGTGCAGACCGCTTTTTCCTCAATAAATAGATATGGCATACATGCTGCTAAGGGAGATCTCAGAGAAGTAAGTCAACGAAGCAGTAATAACAGGGGAATTAGAACCAAACATGCATGAACTACTTGGGTATGACAAAAGGATGGGGGTTTAAAGCAGCAGTTTCCCAGAGTGTGAAGCAGTTGCTCCTGCTAGTTCATCCAAGAGGGGGGTGATGCATGAAAGACTTCTAATGGGAGTTATTTAAGGAGGAACATGTAAGCCATTAAGTAAAAATACCACAGTAACATGGAGTTCAGTGTCCATAGGGATATCTACAATTTATCAGTTGGCATTTCATTTTGAGAAGGGGATTTCAAGTAGAAAATATCAGTCAGGAAAAGACCTCTCACGTAAAGAAGGATCTGGCAGAAGAGTCAAAATGACATGGAGGGACAAAATGTGTGACAGCAGATGAAGGTGTGTTGGCAAACATAGAGCAGAACACGTGACATTTTGTTTCCCTTCTTACTGCAGTTTCTGCCCAGGATGGGTGACCAGAAATGAACAGAGTTCCACGCTGAAGCGTATCATTAATTTATAGAGTGGCATTACAAAAAAAAAAAAAAAAAAAAAAAAATTTATGTCCT
>JAVSBS010000517.1:15093-37903 GCA_033124195.1 Coracias cyanogaster | reverse complement strand
GGTCCTAATGTAACAGAACCAAAATGTGTGCAAGGTTCAAATCTTTTCTTCCAATTTCAAGATAAACCATTTGAAAAGACTGTTACTGTTGGCTGACTGGAGTACAGGAATAGACTACTTTGACTGCCCCATTTAAGAACACCTAGGGAAGTGAAGTGCTGGGGTCTGAGGTGTGGGCCCCGAGCTGGAGATGACCTGTGGATGAGTCACAGCCTAACAGAAGGTTTTGTTTTCCCCACTAGCTTCACATTCCAGAGGCAGAACCTGGCCCACCTGTGTCTTTGTGGCTCTGCCCTCACCCAGGTGGTCATGGCTGGTGTGGTAGGTGAGGCCAGGGCTATTTAACCAGGATCCAATTAGTTTGGAGAGTTTTCTATCAGGTGTGGTTTCTGTTAGGGCTTGTTGCCTCTTGCTGAGCTCTCTCAGTGGTGTCCGTCCATGTGAAGGGCCACTGAGGGAGCCATCTCTGTCTGTTGTGTCCATCAGGCGATGCTGGCACCACAGTGGGCAGCGGAGGAGCTGGGCCCCCAGGAATCTATGGCAGGATTGTCTGAAAGAAGACTTGTGAGGGGATGTTGCTGAGTTCAGTGTTGGCCTGTGTGATCAGACAACTGATAGCAGCATAAAGTGATGATGGCTGAATCAGCACAACAGGGGGGTTACTCCAACCTAAATGCACTCGTAAGTCTTACAAGTTCTTTGATTCCAGGAAGAAATCTAGATGTTTGGGAAAGTTACAACCAGAGGAACATCGAGATGAGGAGGGTTTTTAGCAACTCAGCAGCCCAACAGGATAATATTTTGTGATTACTTTGGTACTCTGGTGGACCAGGTTTATTTATATATATATATATATAACCTGCATTTTGCTGTTTTTGGAGGCATGTATCTCTTTATACATATATATGGTTATTTATTTGCATATTTATGGACATATATAAGCCTCTCCCTTCTCTTTCCTCATTTTTTCCCTTATGAACTTTCAGCTGAGTTTTCTGCCCGAGGGGCTCACATCATGGTTACACAATAGACTTTTGCCACAGCTATGTTGTTTGGAGATATCCTTGACAACATTAGCTTGTAATACTTTCCAGCCAAAACCATGTCAGCCATTGTGGTTTGTTTCACAAGTGTGATCTGTAGCAGGATCACTTCTTATTATAATAGACAATGTGTAGCATACAATGGCATTCCAATGTGTAGTAAAGATGTAATGTTATAGGAAGCAATAGACCAGACTCTTTCAAGCCTGATAAGATAATATCTTTTTTAAAGATCTGCAACACTGGTGGGAGGAGCAACTAGATATTACTTAAATGTGCTTTGTTCTTTGCATGCCAGTAATATCCAGTATCTTCTTTGGGAACACAACTTTACATACCTACATCACTATCTCAGTTTTAGGAATAAGCTTAAGGATCTGGCATTCACATTGTCCAGATTTCTGGAGTACATACCTCTGCAGTGTTACATACACTATATTGTTTCATGAGACACCCTGTAAAATCTTTTTTCTTGTTTTCAGCAGGCCTGGTTATACCTGCAGGCTGTAAACAATGATCCCAGGGGAAAAAAAAAAAAAAGTGTGAGTCTTTTAGCAGTGTTAAAACAGATTTTGAAGAGTTTTAGGGGCAGGAAAACCACATGAAAAATGCTGTGGTAACAGTGCTACTGCAATGGACATCCTCTGCCTAAGATGAAGGGTAAAGATGTCTTTTGGGTCTCAACTCTGAAAGACACAAGTGTCTGTGCCCATGCTCCCTTTGGTTGGCTTTAGCTCTTTAGAAGTGCTTAGCCACTTGACTCAGTGATTTTAATAAGCTTTTAGACTGTCTGAGACAGGGTTTTCATATCTGTGGTGTACCCTTTTCCATCTGTACTGGTGTTGACACACAAGTTGGCTGGCTACTTGTCACCAGCTTTTCATGGAAGATACTTCCCTGTGTAATCTGCTGGTGAAGCAGCTCTTGTGAGTGCTGCCTATCACATTTCAGTTGAAATGAAAAGTATTAGTGAAAGCCAGTTATTTAAGCTGTGTTATCTCATCTGGCTAGTTTTGACTGAGGCTGTTCAGGGCATGCTCATGTAAACAGCTCCGCTGGCGTACTTGAGCTGGGGAAGGCAGTATTGCTTTACAGGGGGTATGGTGGAGAAGTACAGGTGGGAAAGGAAAACCATTGCTTCCTTGCCCACCATCCCAAAAGGACCTTTTTGTTTTGGAACTTATCCTTCGCACACCCATGTAGGCCAAGGGAGAACTACTGGAGCAGAGCAGAAAGGGGTAAAGGAGGTGCTATATTCTCACACAGGCTGTATGCCTGCATGGTAGTCTCGTGGCTCATTCACTCCATTTCCCATCCAAAGCAGAAGCTGTAAGTCTGAGTCTTTCCAAGCAAAGAGGTATGTGCCTGCTACATTTGGCTCTCTGGCAAACCCCTGGCTATAGTGTGCTGCGGGCAGTTCTAGTGCTTTATCACTTTGTTGAAGGGGTAGGGGCTGGAAAGTCAGTGTTTTTAGTATGCAAGCCACCGACTCCAGAATTCAGTACTGACCCTTTTTATTGTTACTGGTAAAATTAAACTGACATGACAGTCATACATGGCAGATTTCCAGCTCTCTGCTCTTGTGGTGGGAGGGATTGCCCTTTCCTTAGGGAGAAAGAGGATTGGGTACTTTCCAGAAGGGAAGGAAAATCCTCCTGTGACCACTGTGGAACTGTAGATGAACCTATCTGCTTCTGAAGGAATAAACTTATTGTAAATGCAGAGATAAGAGAAATAAATCATAATTATAATGGGGGACACTCCCTTTCCTTTCCTCAACAAATATAGTATTTAATCATCTGTGTTCATCTATAAAGGGTGTTTATGCTTCTCCCATGCATACTAAATAAGAACTGTCTGGCTCATGTGTTTCTTAGAGAACTGATATATCCATGCTTTTGCAATTCCAATTTCTTACTAAGCAATACAATGTAGTAGCAAACATGCCAAGAAGGAAGTATCCAGGTGGAAAGGAGGGACGGAAGCACCTATGTTGCCCCAGGTCACACTATCACTTTGGAAAAGTATGATGTCATTAGGGTTTATCTGCTGTTGTATGTAATGGAGTTGAAAGCATCTGCCTGATTTCCCATGTGATGGTTGGTTTTTAAATTAGCAATAGGTTTGGAAAATCAGGCATCAAGTCAGAGGTGTTTTTATTTTTTTCTTGCAAGCTATTGCACATAGGTACTTGAAGGGAGGCAGCCTCTTTGAGCTTGCAGTGGGGAGGAATGTGTTCCCTCCGGTATACCCAGAGGAAGGTCTTATGACAAAAATTGGCAGAAAGGCAAAAGTCCTGTTCTTCACTTTAATCCAGAATTCAGGGTGGCTTCAAGCAAGGACATGTCTGTTTTGTTATCTTTCTGGTTTTTTTCTGTGCAGTGATGTCAGAAAGGGTTAATGTACATCATTAAAGGTACTGAGTATCTTGGATTAACCTCTCAAAGTGTTGGAGGCCTCTTTGTATGTTGGCTCACATGAGAAGGCTCACAGTGCAGGTCTGTGGCTGAGGCAGCAAGCCATGACCTGTTATGTTCCAAGAGAGATTCTGTGGTGCTAAAGCACAGGCAGGTAGTGGATCTTGTAGTGGGACTCACCCATGCCTCTAATCTCATGTATTATTCAGCAGGTCAGAGAAGAGGCCAGTCCAGAGAGGTACCTGTAGCCCTAGATAGAGATATGGTGGTGCAGAGTGACTCAAGCACTTACAGCAGGTGCAACTTGCCTTGCCTGATATTGTAGCACATGGGTGCTAAGAAGCTCTGCTCTTGACTTCAACCCCAGTGCACCAGGGCTGTTTGGATACCCAGGCAGCAAGAGCCCCTTGCTGGGACAGTATGAATTCCTGTAGGTCTTCTCTAAGTCAAGCAGTAGTTCAAAACTTGCTTAGCAACAAACCTCTTTCCAGACCCAATGGCCAGGAAAGCCTTTAAGGTTTTGGGTAAAGGAAACAAGCCAAAATTAGGAGAAATACAAGGCAGTACTGGGCTTTTGTTCATCCTCTGTTCTGTTTAAATTCAGCTCAAGCCCTGCAGACAGTGGATGATAAACTGAACAGACCTGTAGGTATGCAGTAACACCTGCATTTCTCACCCCTGCTCCAGCACCCTGCCTCCTCTATTCCTTTCTACCTGAGCAGTGAACATGCTTTCACATGTGGAGTGCTCTATTTTAACATCAGCACTTGTCACTAAAGCTGATTTCTGGTCATATTTGGCCTTGATGTCTCAGTACTTGCTAAAAACCAGAATGGAAGCTTCTTAAGAAGCCCTTTTTAAATAATGCTGAGTGGTGATTTAAGAAGCAGAGGCAACATGGGGAGGGGGGCGGGGAAAGGCATTTTCTTCCAGTGTTAAGTGGTGCTTCTATATTTTAATGGATTCTGAAGTCAGGCAGTCACTGTTGCTTGGTCCCAGATGGACACTAATTCCTTCTGGGAATGCCTCGTGGCAGCTTTCAGAGTGCTCTGACGCTGAATCTGTAATTGTGATTCAGAGCGGATCAATTCCCTTTCCAAAGTGAAATTTGGGTTCCGTTACAGACATGAAGATCCCCCAACATAGAAGCAGTATTAAAACAGCAAAGCCTGCCAGGCACCAGAAACCAGTATTACACTGTATGGTAGCTGGGGTTTGGATAGATATGTTCAACTAAACGCAGTACAAAGCATGGGGCTTTTAATAGCTGAAAGTCTTTTCTTCCTTTGGTTGTTCTTATACAATCTTAAGAACAACTTTTAAATATTTATCCTTTCTTTTAAACTGTGGCCTGCTACACTTTTATCCCACTCCTATTTTTCTGTTACTTGTTCTTGCTTAGCCATGTAGCCCCAGTTCATTCAGGAGTGATCATTTGTAGCCTCTCAGATGGTGGTAACATTGTCGTTCTGGGAGATTAAGTTGATCCTGCAGTCTTACCCATTAATGAAGAGGATGATTTGCCTTTTATTAAATTCAGGGTCAAGTATAAAATAGGGAAGAATAGGACTTATCTGCAGGTCTAGTCAGTAGTCAGGAGTGTATTGTCCAAGTATTTCAAACCTAAACTGAGCAGAATGAAAGTGCTATGTTATCTCCCGGATCCATTACTGGATACCCACCCCTAGACGTGCTTTATTGTCACTCTGGTACTTCCTCATCTTTTCAAAAGCTTTTGAGCTGTGAAGCAGTTAGTAATACTGCCACTTAAAGTATTCTGTTTGGAATCCAAATTGGATTGGAAAGACACAATTCAAAGCTGGCATTTCAGGCTATCTGGAGACTCAGGCAGATCTTTTAAGAGGCAATGCTTATGTTGCTTTTCACAATTTCCTTATCAATTGTTACACCTAGAAGTGTGCTTAAAAATGGAAAGTGAGAGTCTGGCATAAAACTGAGACATCTGGCTGTTTCTCCCTCCTGAAAAGAACATGCCTGTTCCTTTTGGATAGTGAATTTTATATTTTATTATAATTCTGACTATTTTCTGGCCTACTCAGGCTAAGAAGTACTTTTGTATTG
The DNA here is from genome assembly GCA_033124195.1 of Coracias cyanogaster. Lineage (NCBI taxonomy): Eukaryota > Metazoa > Chordata > Aves > Coraciiformes > Coraciidae > Coracias > Coracias cyanogaster. The sequence continues at coordinate 32,361 of JAVSBS010000517.1, read as the reverse complement.
ATTTCAAAGGAGCTGTGATTTAGGATTCTTTTATACTAAAATGGATGATGTCTGTTTCTGCTTTAAACTGATGACATTTGTGACTTCAGAAGCTCATATTCAATATTAAGGATTTTATTATCTGGTCAGTTCTGCATGAAAACTGAGAAAGCTAAACAGTGCAACAATTCTTCTCAGACAGATTTAGCGTACATTTCTCAGTGCACAGAGCACAGTCCACTAAGATTTTGAATATCAAAGCATGAGACACTGGTGTCTGCCGTTTAAAAGCAGCCGTTCCCATAGGAGAGCTAGGGAGTGGTGGACAGGAGTGTGGGGATCAGATGTGCCATCATGTTAATGGCTTGAATTTGCAGCATGGTGCTTTGTAGCAGACTGCAGAGATGCTCTAGCTCATGGTCCCTGGAGAGTATTTATTTGGAGGAAAGAAGTCAGAGGGGGGAGCAGAGTGTAAACAAGCCCCAGTGAAAGTAAGCGTAAAAGTCAAACAAAATGGACCAGGCTTAATAGTTAAAGTCTATGCAAACTGTGCACTGAATAATGCAAGACATGGCATTATCATTGTCCTGTCACTGACAATGTCTGTTGTGTTGCAGTCATCTCTGAGGAAAGACCACTCACATTAATTTCAGTAGTAGCTTTTACATGGCAAGCTCATCTGCCCCTGGATTTTTAACACTCAAAAGCCTAACAAAAATTAAAATTAAAAAAGGCCACATCCTCTCTGCCCTGTGCTTCTCATCTGCTTCTCCTGCCCTGCTTCCATAAGGTTTGTCTTTAAGATGATAATGAAATTGCATTCCAGTTCAGGCAGCAAACTCTTATAAAGTGTATATCCTCCCCCAAATGGTTCAATTTTTCCCAAATGTGCTAGAGACATTGTCTCATGATCTACAGTAATTATCGTGACAGGTCAATTATTAAAAAAGAAATTAAACAATTAAATTTAAGATATCGGAGCTTGTCTGCTGGTTTTCCTTTTACCGCTCTTTCTCTGCAGAATGCTCTTGGCACCAATTGACATGGGAACTGCATTGCACCAGAGAGGGAAATAATCTTCCCTATCTTGATGCCAGAGGAAAGATAAACTCTAGGCAGAGATGTCTCTCTGGATTTGTGGGCATTCAGAGCAGGAATAGCCCCTCTGGCACACGGCTGATTATAGTACCCAGGCCAGTAACATGAATAGTCAAGTCATTTACTCCTGCTGGCCTGCCTGAAAGAACTACCTATTTAGGAAAAGAAACTTAGCATGGAAGAGCAACAGAATGGATAGAGATCACAGTTCTTGCTTTACTGAAAGGGCTTAAAGGAAGATGTGAATTCCCGCCTATCAGGTAACTGAACACTTTCATAATATCCACATATCAAACCTTATGAAGGTTTTTTAAAGACTCCCTTTGAGCTTGTAGGTTAGTAATATGTGATTAGCATGTACCTGCAAGATTCACACTAACAAGTAAGCTCTTAGAGCGGGATGTAGTTCACCTGTTAGTTCATTTTTCTTGCGAAATTGACATTAACATGCATCATTGCAAGATAAATACTTTAGCACATCATATAAACAGCTATTGAAAAAGGTACGAACTGGAGTTCTTAAGCTTCTACACCAGTGGAAGAATGAAACATAAGGAAGAAATTGGGTCTTCAAGGTGCCTTTCAAGGCTGATTGAGAAACTAACTTGACAAAGAATCTCCTGAAATCTTGTTTTCTGCTCTGTTGTGCTCCTCTCCTGGGTCCTAGGATAATTTGTAATTCAAGCTTGGAAAGAATCCTATGCTATTTCCTTCAGACTTATTTCTTCCACATGTGAAATCTAGTAATTTAAACACCTCATCTCCTTTCATAACTGAGGCAGGGAAAAAATAGCCAGTGATCACTGATTGAATCCATATTTCCTCAAAGTTCCAGATATTTTGTTTGATGTTTAAAAAATTAAAATTAAGGTAGTTAAAGCAATATGTATGCTTTTAAAAAAAAAAAAAAAAAAGGAAAACAGACGGTTGTGGCAAATGATTCTGTGTTAATCTAGACTTGCAAATAAATACCTAAAAACCTACTGGCCCCATTCCTGGGGTGTGATATCAAGCAATGAATTTGAAACCCGAGACAGGTTTAGTAGCAAGTGCTGGTTCAGCTTCACAGAATGGGAAGCATCTCAGAATGAGTGATGATGTATTTTGGCTTAAAGCTCTAAGAAAAGCCCAGGATAAAGATTGAAAATAAGCTCCATTACCTAATTACTTTGGGCTCAGTGGGAATTGAGAATGCTCTGTATCTTGGAGCTGTATTTTTCAAACTTTTAAGAGTTGAGCTCTCCCTCACTAAAGCCAATTGCATCTCCTGTGCTACCTCATGTGGTTAAGGACCTAACTGTATTTCAGATCTTCATAGTGCTGTACTCCACCATTCTTACATACCGAGAACTGTGAAGGAGCTAACAATGGTGAAACTAGAGGTATCACAGCTCACATCTGAACTAGCTTGTTTTGAAATGAAAAGAGTAGCTCATGCATCTTAGAGTTGATATTTCAGGCTCTCTGCTAACTCCAGTAGAAAATGGGTTGTGATTACATTTGAGTTGTGTTTTCACAGTTGCTAGTTGGGCTCTTTTTTTTTTTTTTCTCCACAAACAAAAGGGCTACAATAAAAATAAGAATACTGAGACTTAAAAATCTGAGGAACGCCTGAGCATTCTTTACATCTTCCTTGAGAAATGGCAGCCACTTGACAAACTGGTTGCAAACTGGATAACTTTCTTGATTTTTAAACTGCTTCCACTTTATACACAGACAGCATCTCTAACTTCAGGATCTTGTATCCCATTCTGAGAATGACTTTGTTGTGAGTGCTGTCACTAAAATTCAGGAAACTGAAGACAGCAGCAGAATTTTTCCCATGAAGTTAAAGTCTATGTTTCCTAGCCTCCTACCCAGATTTTCTAATATATTTGTTGACCAGGGACTTCTTGAAACCGGAGTGGACCCTGGCCTGTTCTGTACAGTTTATTGAAATAAAGAAAATGCCATAATTGCAGCCACATTGTAGAAGACAAATGGGTAAATCTGGGGAGCTGAATTTTAGCCCTCTTCCTCTACATGCCATGTTTCCTGCAGCAATTCCCAAGTGAGACATCAGGAAGAATAAGATGCTTTTTCCTGCATTAACAAAGCCATTTTATGTCTGCAAACTCTCAGGTTTAAAACAATCCATTTTTCTACTGTTGGCAGTTGAGGTGGAAGGCACATATTCCACTTGCCACCAGTTTTTCCCCTTCCTTTTCCACACTGGTAACTGTACTTTCTCTTACTTGTTCTAGCAGGGAGTACAACAGCAGAAGTATTGAGTACAGTTCCAGTCAGTAAAGCACTTCTAAATTATTCCAGCCTAAACACAAACCAGCTGCAAAACCCACCTCTCCAGACACATTTAGTCAATGTGTGGTTTGGAATTGGCCTGTATTGCATGGTTAAGCTCAGTGCCTGCCCTGGGCAAGGCGGGAGGAGTGGATGCTCACGGACAATGAGATAAGCAGCTATGCAGTGCTCAGGCAGCTGCCCACTGCTTGTTTCTGTTGTAACACTCTCCTGTAGAACAAGCAGAGAGAAATGGTGTGTTGGCATAACCCCCTTTCTGAAGTCCCAAGGCAGCCTACAGAGAGGGCGTCCATGATATTGAAGCCTTGGAATGACACTAAGGAGATTTTGAGTTCTTTCATGCCTGGCACAAAACCAGGCATGGGTTTGCATGCACAAGATTTGCAGAGACATATGAGTATTGTCAGTATTCAATGCTCATAGATATCCTCAGGTCTTCCCTAAATGCAAAAGGTTCTTTGCTAAGCACAAACAACATTATTTGTTGTGTGTTCTGCTTTGTCAGGCAGGTGCCTGGTTCTTAGGTAGAGTGCTGCTGGGTCATCAGGGATGTCAAGGACCCTCTGCAGATCCTAGCCTTAGCTCCTCTCTGTTTAAGCATCATCTCTGTAAAACAGAGGGAATTTTTCCTTGTCTGCCAGGGCTATCAGGAGGGTAAGTTTGTTGTGCTTGCTGGAGGTGATTACTCATAAGCCTGCTAGGATGTATGTGGAGTCCCTGTATTCAAGGCTTTTACAAAGGTATAGTGAACAAGGGTTGGCACAGACTCCATTCATGTAGAGAGAATACTTAGGAAAACCCGGCAGTACTGTTTTTCAGCAACAGGAGAGGAGGAAAAGCTTATTCCACTAAACTGAGCTGAAGGAAATAAATTTATGAGCAGGAATGGAGGTGGAGCTGGCACATTATTTGCTGTTTTAAAAACGTAGTCTGTTTGCCTTACTTCCCTGAGAAATTACAGTATTTTCAAGTAGATGGAGACTTCGGCTGTAGAATCAGAGATCTTGGCTCTACTTAGGCCAATCTTTCCAATGAGCTGTTTAACCAACACCAAGTTCAGTCTACCCGATGCATGTCAAATGGAAAGCCTATTTAGCTTTGCATTAATTATGACGGAAGACTGGAGACAGGAAATAGTCACGCTTGAGAAGGTATCAAATCACAGTTCATTGCAATGAAGCTTCCACTGTACCACAGATATGATATCTGTACACATCTCCTCTTTTACCAGATAAAAGAAGAAAACACATTCTAATAATAAAGAAATAAAAACATCCCTTGTATTAAAGCCTGACCACCCTGACCTTTATGCAATGCATTATTGACAATTCCATTAACATTTATTTAAACTTAATTTCCTAGAGCAGGACATGACAGAAAGTAAGAAACATTCATTTCAATTGTAAAACCTTTCACTTTAATGCATCTCTGAATTAATTGGGCACAGTCTTGGTATTAACAGAAATAAATGGGCTGATAATTGATTAGGACCTCAGGGAACAATGAGATCTGATTGGCTAGGAAAAGAGAAGTGACCTATAAAAGGTCAGGATTTTTTCAAATCACTTTTTAAATAAAGCATATTGATGAAGAAATTATCTGCAAGCCTTAGATTAAATACCCTGATTTGATATATAAGTTCTGTCAAAGCAAAATGGAATGTGATATAATGTAATTCCCGGAAAACTTGCAATCATCTTTGAAAGAGATGAGTTCTCAATTGAGTCCCAATACTAAGCTTTATTATGCTCTGTAGCCCAGCATGGCTTTTCTTGTCTTATCTTTCCATCTTTTTGTCAAGAGAGTTCTGCCAGGTCTCCCACTCTGCTGAAGAGAGACTCAGGGAAGGGATTTTGGTTGGTTTTCTGCCTTGCCTATTATGAGCACTGCTTTTCTCTTCTAAGATCTCCTCTACCCCCCAGCTGCACCTTCAGCTGAGAGGCTGGGATGAGCAGAGAGGGATGCTGATGTTTGTGGTGAGGCCGATGCTCTCACCTTCATCCATGGCACTACAGAAATTCTTATGAATGTGGGAACATTACAAGTTTCCAGCTCAGTGAAAACCTGTCACAGTTATAACTCTCACGGAGTTCTTGTCCCAGCCTGCCAAGCTGGTTGCAGCTTGACCACTGTGTCACCAGAGGGAGATGCTTCCTCTTCTTTTGTTCCTGCCTCATGTCTATCCCATCTTGACTGATTATTGGTTCATCTCGATGCAAGCCTCTGCCTCTCTATGAACAGATCCAAAAAGTACTCACTAGGCTTCATGTTGTGCTGGCTAAATCAATTACAGCATGTCACTCCAGGGCATCTCTTCCTTGGGCTAGATCCCAACTAATGAGTACAGTGATAATAAAATGCTGATCCCTACCTGATGGACAGCCTTCCTGTCATCCATGAAAGGGCTGCTGGAAACATTGTGTTTCTGGGAAGCCTTCCAGTGCTGATGACCACATACCCACAGCACATGCTTATTTGGCTCCTGTTTGTTTTGTAATGATGTGTATTGTACTCTTGCTGTCATGTTTTATCAGCACTCAAGTTTCTCAAGAGGAGGTGCAACAAGGCTTTCACTGAATGAGCAGACAGTCAGCCTGGTCTGGCTCCTGGAAATGTCTAGGTTTTGCAGGAGACTTAACTATGTTGTTAGTACTGTCATTGTCATCCCAGCACAAGGTGATTCATTGCAGAGCTGTCCTCTTCAAAGTATTTCACTGTTGAAAAGTGGTTAGATACTCTCATTTTTCTGCATTTTTCTGTTGTCAAGCACTGAGATATTTAAAATATCTCATTTTTGGTTTTGGAAGTGTCATAAAGACTGATTGTATTTAATGACAGATCCAAACTGGAATCCACAAATTCAACCTTGTAGATATTGGAGAATTCAGCCCATCAGGGAATTGATCATCCTTTTGCACTGTGAGGCAGCATCTCAAATACTGTGTTCAGGTTAGGGTCCCTCACTACAAGAAAGGCATTGAGGTGCTGGAGGTGTTCAAAAAAGGGCAATGAAGCTGATGAACGGTCTAGAGAACAATTGTTATGAAGAGCAGCTGAGGGAACGGGGGTTGTTTGGCCTGGAGAAAAGGAGGCTGAGGGGAGACATTATCACACTCTGCAACTACCTGAAGGAGGTTGTAGCAAGGTGGGGGTTGGTCTCTTCTGCCATTAACAAGCAATAAGACAAGAGGAAATGGCTTCAAGTTGTGCCAGGGGCGGTTTAGAATGAATACTAGGAAAAATTTCTTTACCAAAAGGGTTGTCAAGCATTGGAATAGGCTGCTTAGGGAAGTGGTTGAGTCACCATCCCTTGAGGTATTCAAAAGATATGTAGATGTGGTGCTTAGTGATTTGGTTTAGTGGTGGGCTTGGTAGTGTTTTGTTAATGACTTGATGATAGCGACCTGATGATCTTAAATATCTTTTCCAACCTAAATGACTCTATGATCCTGAATCTCAGTGGAATGTCTTATGCTTGTAAATACCCACATTCACAGAAGAAACTATTGTATCCCTTGGAGATGTTAGCTCCTTAGAGCCCCATAGGAGAGCAGGAGATGTGCCCATGCCCATTCACACCAGATCTTGAGTGTAAAACAGTCTGCTGTTGGTGGTTAAGTCAATAGAGCAGAGTGTGACCTGGAATGAGTGAGACACTGGGTGTGGTTGGCACGCTGTGGAGATGTGAGCCTTGGGCTACCACTGCAGGGTGCACGAGCCAGAAACAGGCTGTACCATAGTTCACCTGGCAGAGCCCTTATATTTTGGCTGTACTTTGATAGCCTGATTTTCTTCTGCATGAATTCCTTTTCTTTAGGCCTCTCATGAACCTTCCTTCCCTGCCTTCATAGCCTTTGGGCACTGACTTCTATTGTTTCAGTGACCTCTAAACAAAAGGATGTTAATCGTTTCTCTCCCTCAGCTGAATGGAATGTGGCTCCAGCTCCGGAGATTTAGTGAGACCTCTGGGAGCTCAGGCCCCATTTTACAGCACCTTCCTCCAGCATACTTTTTCCAGGAACTCTGCACTGCAGATTCTCATTCTGAAACTTCTTTACAGGAAAATGAAAGCTCTTTTTTTCTAATGCTGAAATTTCAAAAACAGGGTTCCTGTGAATGTTTGGATCATAGAATCATTTAGGTTAAAGAAGACCCTTAAGATCATCAAGTCCAACTGTTAACCCAGCACTGCAAGGTCACCACTAAATCATGTCCTTAAGCAACACATCTGCACTCTTAAATATCTCCAGGGATGGTAATTCAACCACTTCCCTAGGCAGCCTGTTCCAATGCTTGACAACCCTTTTGGTAAAGAAATTTTTCCTAGTATCCAATCTAAACCTCCACTGGCACAACTTGAAGCCATTTCCTCTTGTCCTATTGCTTATTCATGGGAGAAGAGACCAACACTCACCTTGCTCCCTACAACCTCCTTTCAGGTAATTATAGAGAGCTGTGAGACCTTCCCTCAGCCTTCTCTAGGCTAAACAACCCCAGTTCCCTCCATGAGCTTTGTTGCCCTTCTTCAGACATGCTCCAGCACCTCAGTGCCTTTCTGCTAGTGAGGGGCCCAAAACTGAACACAATATTTGTGGTGCTGCCTCACCAGTACTGAGGCTTTCCCTCATCCACTAAATGGGTTCCCTTGTCACAGAAGGAGATCAGGTTAATCAAACAGGACTTGCCTTTCATAAATTCATGCTGACTGGGCCTGATCTCCTGGTTGTCCTGTATGTGCTGCGTGATGGGACCCAGAATGATCTGCTTCATAACCTGTCCCAGCACCGAATTCAGAATGACAGGCCTGTAGTTCCCTGGATCCTCCTTCCTGTCCTTCTTGTAGATGGGCATCACATTTGCTAACCTCCAGTCAACTGTAACCTCGCTACATAGCCAGGACTGCTGGTAAGTGACGGAAAGTGGCTTGGTGAGCGCTTCTGCCAGCTACCTCAAAACCCTTGGGTGGATTGTATCTCACCCCATAGACTTGTGTCTAAGTGGTGTAGTAGGTCACTGACCTTCTTGGATTATGGGGGCTTCATACTGCTTCTCATCTCTGTCTTCCAGCTCACGGTGCTGGGCACTCAGAGAACAACTGGTCTTACTGTTAAAGGTTGAGACAAAGAAGGCATTCATGTCCAGGGAAATGAAGTTTGCGACCTGGGCAAGATGGGCTTGGTCTGTGGAAAGTACCAACCTATCAGCCTTGTCTCTGTGCCCGAGAAGATCATGGAACAGATCCTCCTAGAGGATATGCTAAGGCACATGGAGGACAGGGATGGCTTCGTTAAGGGCAAGGGTTGGTCTTGTCTGACCAACCAAGTGGCCTTCTATGATGGAGTGATTACATCAGTAGACATGGATGTTGTCTATCTGGATTTCTGTAAAGCATTTGACTTGGTCCCCCACAACATCCTTCTCTCTGAACTGGAGAGATATGGATTTGATGGGTGGACTGTTTGGTGGATGAGGAATTAGTTGGATGGTCATATACAGATGGTAGTGGTCAATTGCTCACTGGCCTAGTCCACAAGATTAGCTAGAAAGGAAGCATAATTTTGGCAGGAAGTAGCAGGATATCACTGGCAACATCTGTCTGTAGCAGAGCAGGTATTTCCTCATAGGTGGTTAGAACACTGCTTGCTGTTCCTCAAAGTGCTGTTGTGACCTCCAGCCCCATTGGTGAGAGTAGTGAGGCCTTTCCTTATTACCAGAGAGGCTCTAAGGGACCATTCCTGTCTGCTGTCACCCAGACCTGGATATTAACAAAGTGCTTGCAGAAGGAAGACTCATCTGCTTCATGTCTGGAGTGGCTTTTGCTTAAGCAAGACTAGCCAAGATGATGCAGAAAGTTCAGATTAGAGGAGAAATCCTTCTGATGCAGACTTCTTTATTCTTTGTCACAATTAAGGGAGTTATCTTCAAAGGGGCTGTGTCCCCTCCCCTGTTAAATACATCTTATTCAACAGATTCACAAGAAACTGCTATGTTAAGAACAGAAATGTCTCATCCTCTTTTATAATTTCATTTTTAAATTATCCTGACATTGGTTTGTCTATGTGGCAGACTAACAAGAGACAAAAAGAATAAACAAATCACTATAGTACTGAAAGAAGGCATTAACCCAAATGCACTTTAAAACAGGGTAGGCTAGTCAGTACCTCAACTCAGATTTCTGGATACTCCATCTTGTAACTACAGCAGCACATCTCCTCTGTTACAATGGGTGGGTATCTGCTTATCACAACTCTTTGCTAGTCCCGACAGCCAGTTTGGTGAGCATTTACACAACACAAACCAGGTGATTATTTTAAAATTTTGAGACACGGAAATGATCTTTCTAAAGGGACTGATTCTGCCCTCACCAGTCAACTTTTGCATGCAAAGGCTGAGCAACTTGATAAACAACAGAAAGCTGGAAACTGATATGGGGTTGGTATATTTTTGTTTAAAATATATATAAACACATAACCTCAACCCAAGACCTCACAATAATAAAACAAACTAACACAGGCAGCCTTTAAGCTAGGAGATAAATAAATAAAACAGACAGAAAGAAATGAATTAAGAATTAAACGGAGCATCTAATAATAAAAGAGGAAATGAGGACATTCAGAATATCATCCTGAAATTTAACACTCACCTATGCCATTCTTGCTTTCAGAATAAAATGCTAACCATCATCATTTTAAACAGATCCCTGTGTGTGCCCAAACACCTAGAAATCAAATTGCTTTCCTAACTGTAAGTGACACAAGTATGCAAGGTGGAGTGATTTGATGGATGGACCACTCGGTGGATAAGGAATTGGCTGAGTGGTCCCATTCAAAGTGTTGCGATCAATGGCTTGATGCGCAGGTGGAGGCTGGTAACGAGTGGTGTTCCTCAGGGATCAGTACTGGGACTGGTCATGTTTAACATCTTTGTCAGCAAGATGGACAGTGGGATCGAGTGCACCCTCAGCAAGTTTGCAAACAACACCAAGCTGTATGGTGTGGTTGACATGCTGGAGGGAAGGGATGTCATCCAGAGGGACCTTGACAGGTTTGAGAGGTGGACCCATGCCAACCTCATAAAGTTCAACAAGGCCAAGTTCAACAAGGCCAAGTGCAACCTGCATCTGGGTTGGGGCAATCCCAGGCACAAATACAGGTTGGGCAAGGAGCGGATTGAGAGCAGCCCCAAGGAGAAAGACTTGGGGGTGCTGGTTGACGGAAAGCTCAACATGAGCCAACAATGTGCCAGTGCAGCCCAGAAAACCAACCATGTCCTGGTCTGCATCAGAAGAACTATGGCCAGCAGGTCGAGGGATGTAAGTCTGCTCCTCTACTCCACTGTTTTGAGACCCCACCCAGAGTACTGCATCCAGCTCTGGAGCCTCCAGTACAAGAAGGACATAGACCTGTTGCAGCAGGTCCAGAGAAGGGCTGCAAAGGTGATCAGAGGGCTGGAACACCTCTCCTGTGAAGACAGGCTGAGAGAGTTGGGCTTGTTCAGCCTGGAGAAGAGAAGGCTCTGGGGAGACCTTATTGTAGCCTTCTAGTGTCTGAAAGAGGCCCACAGGTAGGTTGGGGAGGGACTTTTCACAAAGGCCTGTTGTGATAGGATGAGGGGTCATGGATTCAAACTGGAAGAGGGAAGATTTGGATTGGAAATTAGAAGGCAATACTTCATTCTGATGGTGGTGAGGCACTGGAACAGGTTGCCCAGGCAGGTTGTGGATGCTCCATCCCTGGACGTGTTCAAGGCCAAGTTGGATGGGGTCTTGAGCAATCTGGTCTAGTGGGAGGTGTCCCTGTCATGGCAGGGGGGTTGGAACTAGATGATCTTTGAGGTCCCTTCTGACTCAAACCATGTTATGATTCTATGATTTTAAATGGATGAAGTGGCATTAAAAAATTCTGTAGATCATTTGCCTGCTTTGAAACTTGTAGATTTTGTACAGCACTTTAATGCTATCCTTAGACTTTAAAAAAAAAGGGTTTACTGTTGCATAGGAACTTTAAAGTCATGGATATTAAACAAGAAATATTCCTATGTGGTTGAAGGGATCGTGTTTTTCTTCTCCAAGCTCTCCAGCAAGTGGATTCAGCTCCTGTTTGCTGCAGGTCTTCCTGTGGGTGTGCTGTTGGAAAAGCACTGGGCTTCAGCAGCATCCAGAATTCACAGAAAGTGGTATTCATACTGTCATCTCCTGTGCAGCATGCTGCTGGCTCAAAGCCGAAGAGATGAGGTGGCAGCGTGAGCAGTGCTGGGCCTGCACACACAGACCCTCGCCCTGTCTGCTCCCAGGCCGCTCCTGCCCTCCGCTCCTCCCCTGCTGCCCTCTGCGCGGGCACCCGAGCTCGCACAGTGCTGCCTTTTGGGGCTCAACGGGAACACACAGAGGAGGAGGCGAAATGGGGGGTGGGGAGGTTTCTGCCCATAGAAATGGCAGTGAACTGCCAGCATTGAGCTGCGGAGCTGGGCCCTGCTGCCTCTCCCTGGCCAGACGGCGTGGGAAGGCGATGAACTGCTGCTCTGCTGCACGCCCCTGCCAGCCTTTCCCCGGCACCACCCTTCCCCACAGGGCCACCGGTAGCTGGTCCCACTCTCCTCTCCCCCACCTCGATCCACAGAATGCTGTGGGAAGTGAGGGCACAGCTAGGAAAGATATCTGTTCAGGGTACTGCTATGAGCAGTGTTCCTCCACCTGCTGATCCATCCAGAGCAAAATTCTCCTTCTGCCTTTAAAGTGGATTAAGTGCCACATGGATCTTGAGATGTGCTTTGCCTCAGTTTTGGGCCCTGAATATATAAATGCACTGCTGCAAGAAGAGCAAGTTACATAGCTAGAGGGAAAGCCATGTGTCCCTTCTGGCAAACCACCTCCTCCTCCGTACTATCCACAACGGTCTGCAGTCGTCTGTTCAACAAGGGCAGTCTGTGAGCTGGGCCTTGGAAAACTGCATGTGGGAAAAAGAGTTTGGAGATGCCTCTTCTGCTGAAATCCCATTCAGCCTCTCCCCAGGGTCCCAAGGAATTTGATGCATTTCTCAAAGTAACAAATATTCTTGCAAGCAGTGGCTCTCGGTGCTCAGTACCAGAGGTCTCCCAGGCCTGGGTTGGACAGTTCCCACAGGAGATGATGTGGGGAGGGGAGAAAAAGGTCAGAGGGCTGTTTGCTGATTCTTTCCCTCTGTGAACTCAAAATGAGGGAACTGGAGGCTCCAGAAGCTTCACCAAAGTTCTCACAACTCTCTTCACTCTATAGGGCTCACTTGTCTCCTCAGCAAACGAAGCCTGATGGTACAAAACCCGGGAACAAGCATTGCTTGATCTAGTCAGCTGCTCCTGGTTTAAACCTGTGCTTTCTGGTTTAATCCTGTGCAAGACAAAGTATGACCCCATCCCAGGAGAGCGGGAAATATTCCCCATATTCCCTATAAGCTCCCATACTAAACTTGGGGCTTCTCCCCTCACATCCACATGCAGTGATACTCCTTCAGCCCTGTAAGAATTATGACAATAGCAGCACTGAGCAATGTGTGGTATGATGAAATATTCCCTGGCAGGAGAATCAGGCTCTGCACAAACATGTCCAAAGGACTTCCACTGATTTTCCCCTGTGTGGTATTCCCACCAGAATAGCTCGCAATACCTCAGCTGCTGACTGGGGAATTCTGCTGTAGTGACTGCAGTAAGGAGCAAATTTGAAGGATGGCATTTGTTTAAGCTCTGGGCTGGACCCCTGTGATATTGGTACCACCTTTTCCTTATCTCATGTAGCACCTGACATAATGTGCCTTGTGTGTGGCCATGTGAATCTCTGCAACCAGGCCGAGTGCAAATGGGTCTGTCACCTGCAGAAGGACACTGAGCTTTCAGCTGTGGTTGCCCAGTGTGCCCACAAGCAATAGAAAGCAGAAGAAGCAGGGAGCATGTTCCCTTCTTGAAGACATCTGATAGGGGGTCCCAGCTGTGCTACACATCCATTCAGCAAGAAAGCAAAGACCAGCGGCACTGAGGAGGGTATGAAAGGAAAGACTTGGCTCACACATGTTTCATAGTTACCCTTGATATTTCGTCATTCCTGCCTGGGGTGCAGTACTGATGGTTCTGAGAATATAGTATGCCAAATGACATTTGGCTGTGGCAGATCAGTTTTACAACGATGTTTCATACAAACCCACAGCTCTCAAACTGAAAAGGAGGAGGGCTTGCGAGAAATGAATTCTTCAGGAAGGTATGGCAGATGCTTTTCTAAGAATATACCACATGATCACACATAATACTCTTGCCAAAGGGGAAAGGATATGCGCTGCCCTGTCTACCTATGAAGGAGGTCTAATGAGAGTATCATTGTGTAGTCAGCTCATTTTTTACTTCTTTTTATGTTAACTTTTTCATCATCTATTTATAGTAGTGTCTTCACCTTATCGACTATACTTAAATATTTTGGGGGAATGCTGAATTTAGAGAAATTAAACCGAGAATCACCACCCTCCTACTTTTATTTTCCCTTTTCTTTTGCGCTGCCATGTTTCAGCAGTCAGCAGCTGTCCACCATTTTTTGTTACAATGGCAATCACAGCCCCATTTACAGTGACTAGATACAAGATTGCCAAACCTAGCCTTAAGGCTACGGTGAGGATCACCACACCATACATGTGAAGCATGTACACTTGGATGTATTTAAGGGAAGGGGGAAAGCTAGCAATGCTTTTAAGATTTGAGGTCCACTCTTTAATGTAAAAGGTATGTTCTTCCTAGACAGGGGGAACCTCGTGAGTTACTTATAAAACTTCAGGGTGCCAAACCCCAGAGTTACAGAAACATCTGCCCAGAAATCTTGTAAAAAACCTTCCCTTTGTACCATTTTCCTGGGGCTAAATCTTGCTTTGGACTATATAACTTGTGTCTGTTAGTAAAAATCAAATGGGTCCAGGAACACTTCTAGGAAAACCTCCCAGCCTCCAAAGCTGAGTGGCTGCATCCAAACTGCTTAACTGGAGCTGGTACTGAAACATCCTCACTCCACACATGTGGGGCCCTTCAGTGAAGGCACCTGCCAGTTCATTCCCTGCCCCAGGGTAACCCTGCCAGAGCCTCAAGCTTGTAGCTAACACTTGATCTTTGGATTTAAATACCTTACAACACCCAGGCACAGCTGCTGGAGAACATATGTGGGTGCAGCCAGGGTATTCCTGAAACCCAGAGCCATTCATTCCAGAAGAAAGTACCTTCTGGCAGACACTCATAGCAGTGTCTCCTGCTCACATAGGCATGTAGCAGGGTTCCTTGTGTCTCCCTCATTCCTATGGCTGTGAGTGATCCAGTAGGATGTACCTTATAAAAACAGAGAGCTGCAGTGAAATTCCGGGCACCCAGGACTCCTTTTCCCTGAGCTCCCTCTTGAGGTCCTCAACATGCCCAGATTGACCTTATTCTTTGGAGAGCTCAGCCTTGCTTTAACGCCTTCACATTCACTTGCCATGCCTGTCGCCTCTGGAGTGAACTGCATGTATCCGCCACTGGAAGCCATTCCCCTGCCCGGCTTCAATATTGCTGATATTTCTGACAGCAATCATTCAGTCAGGCTCTCCTTCAGCCCATTCTATCAGAGCAAATAAGGCATGTTCATAGACTTTACTACTGCAGTCATTGCTTGGGGCCTTTGAGGTCAAAGCTGAGTAAACCTCAAGTACCTCCCCAGGCAACTGTTCAGAAATAAATTTCAATTTCAAAGATTCATTCTGTTGATTTATTCCCTGAGATGACACTGCTCACAAGCTCAGTTGTCTCACAGAGCACATGTTTAGGATTTAATTATCTTCACTATACATTAAATATACTATATATGGTGTGCAGGAGAGTCAAGACTCAGGAAGATTTAAACACAAAATGTACATGGTTGAAGAGAAAGCCTTGAGGATTTTTCTAGCCCTGTCTTAACTGTCAGCAGAATTTTGTGCCAGATAGTATTTTAGGACATGTTTTCATTATCTGCTTTCCCTGATCTCAGTCAGCATCATCAAGAAAAGGCATTGCCATCCAGACTGCCCCTCTGGCCTCCAGCTGCACCACCCCTCCTCCTTGTGCTGGCATGGGGATTAATTTGGCTGTGGGATGAACTGGAGCAGAGAACGGATTTAGCTTGCACAACTGCACAAGGGCTAGTATAGCTAGAAGGGAAGGAGAGCCATGGGGCTAGGGATTTTGGGAGGCAGGGAGTCATCCTGCCCATTTTGATAGCAGTTGCTCCTCCATGGGGTCTGGCTGTCATTGAAATCACATCCGCAGGAGAAGGGGCCTTCCTCCTTCTCTGCATGATGAGATAATTCAGGCATCATGCAGTATCTTCTCACTCAGATCACAGTAATAAATAAAGTAAACCCTACAAGTTTAATACATTAAAAGATGGCAGTTTTGGCCTGCCTGAGGGAAATGCTGAGGTGGGAGGACAGCTACTTTAGCTTAAGAAATAAGAACTAAGCCCTGGCACTGGCACATACTAAACTGTTGGACTCATTGCAGGTCAGTCTCCCTCCCTTGGTGGGGAAGGCTTATTACTGCCTTGTGTGAGGCTGCTGTCACAACAGGAATCTTTCAGCAGCTTAAAAGCAGCACAGCAGTGCCTGCATCAAATGTGTGCCTGTGGTGTAACAGCAGAGGTGGCCCTGCTGTTGGTGAACAGTGCTGCTCCCTGAGGACAATTTCCTCTTGGAGGCTGATGATTGCCAAGGCAAATTAGAGCTGCCTACAGCCTGCAGCTAAGGAGCACAAGGACAAACTTTTTGTCATGTCTTCACCAGAATACACACCACATAAAACATGACTTCCCACGAAGGCATGTTGATTGCCCAGGCTTCACAGTGTCCCTGAAATGAGTACAAGCAGCTCAGAAGATAAGATGCCATCAGCTAAGCCCTTCCCTTGCCTGCACTATAAGGACTGGAGCTCTTGGTGGCATTGGGATTAAAGAATCAATCTGTCCTTGATAAAAAAATACCTTCATATCTGCCCTCTCTTTCCTGATAAATGAATGATGTTGTTGTAGGCAGCCACTCTTGTAAAAAACTTCCAGCTATAAAAGCGGGAAAAATGTCCAACAATTCCACAAACAACTGTGGTAGGCATTTACACAGTTTGGAGTGTACAAACTCTAGCTGTGGCCTTTATGATGTTTGCTATTAAATCAGGTTACTTGGAGAAACTGTGGGCACTTAATCAAGATAACAAAGTGGATCCCAAGAACAGCACATGCAGGTTAGGGACCTGATTTAGCATTGGACTTGGTAGAGTAGAGTTAAGATTGGACTGGATGATTTTAAAGGTCTTTTCCAACCTAACTGATTCTATTATTCCATGATTAGCTAGAAATGTAGTGAATCCCTGAAAGCACAGAACAAACAGATTACCAGGTGCATGGAGTGCATGTGGTTGCTGTCCATTTTAGTGCAAAGAGAAGGATGGGTGCTCAGCTGGGGCACCCAGGACACCACTCCAGGCCCCTGCTGGCCCTGTGCATGAGCGAGAAGTGCAGCAAAGAGAATACAGCAATTCTTGTGCAAATTGCAAGCAGCACTACTAAAAGCAAGAGGCAGGTGTGTTCCTCTTTAAGGTCAGCTGAAGGGCCTGGTAGCATGTGGGTGAATGAGGCCAGGGTCCTGCTGCAGAGAGGCTGTGGGGAGGGAGAGACTGTGATTCACTTCAGGAGAGCGTTGGTTGATGGCGAGGAGGAGGCTGGCAGCTCTTGCTTCCCACCACACTCACCCTTGCAGTGTCTGCAGTCACAGGGCACAGATAAGGGAGAAATGAAGAGAAATGGTGGCTGCAAGAGGAGACGGAGATCAAAGCTTCTTCCTTTCACCCCTCTGCATCTGGCCCCTCAGTTTGAGCTTCTGTGTC